>SJYV01025022.1:63896-84181 GCA_006410875.1 Neotragus pygmaeus | reverse complement strand
CTGGATGGCATAACTGACTCGATGGATGTGAGTCTGAGTGAACTCCAGGAGTTGGTGATGGACAGGGAGGCCTGGCGTGCTGCGATTCATGGGGTCCCAAAGAGTCGGACACGACTGAGCGACTGAACTGAACTAAAAAAGGAGAAATACCCTATGACGTTCCTTATATGTGGAATCTAAAAAGAAATGATACAAATGTTACAAAATAGAAAGAGACTTACAGACTTAAAGAAACAATTTATGGTTGCCGGGTGGAAGGATAGGGGAAAGGTATGGTTAGGGAGTTTAAGACAGAAATGTACACACTGCTGTATTTAAAACAGATGACCAAGTTCCTACTGTAAACCACAGGGAACTCTGCTCAATGTTATTTGGCAGCCTGAATGGGAGGGGTGTTTGGGGGAGAATGTATACATTTATAAGTATAGCTGAGTCCCTTCACTGTTCACTTGAAATTATCACATTATTAATCAGCGATGTGTGCTAAGTCACTCAGTCCTTTCAAACTCTTTGTGACCCAATGGGCTCCTCTGTCCATGGATTCTCCAGGCTACACTCCGATATAAAATAAGAAGTGTTTTTTTTGTTTGTTTTGTTTTGTTTTTTTTAAGTTAAAGGGCTATCTGCTAAGAATGAAGAGACCACATATGTAAGGGATAGTAGAAGTTTTAAATTGTTGAAAAGAATGGGAGATGGACATGAGAAAAGAAAGAAAAAGATTCCTGGGTATCCACAGTGACCCAGGTGAGGTTGAGACACAAATAACAGTTTGCCTGGCTCTGTGATTTCCTCCCACAAAGTGCTGAGCTGCTCAGAGGTAGAGAGAAGTGGTGGGGCAGGTATTCTGTGGGGGGGTGCAGGAGGCAAGGAAGTAGAGACGAGAGAAGCTTAGATGACCACAGGGCATGAAAAGGGAAGGGAAAGAGGCACAGAGTGTACCTATAGGGTGTTCCAGTTAGAATCCACTTCTGCTGACTCAAACAGAGAGGGNGGGGGGGTGCAGGAGGCAAGGAAGTAGAGACGAGAGAAGCTTAGATGACCACAGGGCATGAAAAGGGAAGGGAAAGAGGCACAGAGTGTACCTATAGGGTGTTCCAGTTAGAATCCACTTCTGCTGACTCAAACAGAGAGGGATATACACAGCTCAAAAAAATCACTGAGTGGTGTCAAGAGATAGCTTCTAGTTGGTGTCCAGGAATGACTCTCCCCAACACACTGTAGGCCTGGTCCATCAGATAGGCCCGAGACTCCAATCCTAATCATTAAGCTTTAGCTCCAAGGTGCCCACCACAGCTGCTGGCTATAGAACCAAATGTTCCCAACAGCCTGTTCCAAGGAAAAGAGAGGCCCCTACTCAGGCCCCTCTCTGTGTTAATATAAGTCAGTTTTGAGTCAAAGTCTCTTACAGATGCATTAGGCTGGTGGAACTAAACCAAGTCTCTGCACCAAGAAGCAAGGGAGATTGAGGACTTAACTGTGTGTTGCACACAGTACTGGCAAAGTCTGTCCTTTCTAAGAAGACAGAGGTGCTCCTCCTTCCAGGGGACATGGCCCTGCCCCTGTGTTCGGTTTCCTGACAGCAACGTGTAGATTGGGCTTCAGTCCACCCTTCACCCCTACCTCTTCAGGTGGCAGATTCCGTGCAGAACAGAAAGGATACAGCCTTTGGGGGGCTTACTGATCCAGGAGAAGTTTTACAAGAGTCAAAAGTGAGTCTCCACAAAGTCAAGAGTACATGTGTGATGGGAAAGAGACCACGGGCTGAGGTACGGGGAGGTGGGCAGAGCAGTGGGTACCGTGGTCACTGCACAAAACACAGAAGTGGGGGGTATTCAGTGTGGGAACAGGAAGTTCCTGCTGGAGGTGGGTGAAGTACCCGAGAGTCAGGAAGCCTTGCCCTCAAGGAAGCTGTTGGAGAGACACAGCATCTCTGTGGATGTTAAAAACCAGCCTGAAGGAAGAACAGGGGAGTCGGATTCCACATTCTCTGTGAGAAAGTGACAGGGAGACAGGCTGATGGCAACCAGCAGTGACCTCAAAACAGGAGGGGCTTCCTGCAAGGACAGACGTTGCAGCAAGGAGCAGACAAACCACCACAACACCCCAGCTTTCCTCTCCTCGCCCCCGTAGGCCTTCATTTAAGCAAATACTTACCAAACTTCCAAGTCGTAGCTCTAGCAGCCATAACAAACCACCACAGCTGGGGTGGCTTAAACAACAGAAATGGACCACTTACAGTTCTGGAGGTCTGGCTGCATGTCCTAGAGGAGGGACAGCACCGGCCTGGTCAGGTTCTGGAGAGGAGACCGCTCTCTTTCCTGCCTCCGCCCCACTTCCCCGTGGAGGGAGAGCGGCAGGTTCTCAGGTGTTTCTTCTTATGAGGACGCTAATCCCCTCGCGAGAGCCTCACCCTCCTGACCTCATTTAACTCTGATTACCACCCAAAGCCCCATCTCCTAATATCACTGTATTGGGGGTTAGGATTTCAGAATATGAATTTGTGGGCCTCCCTGGTGGCTCAGTGGCAAAGAATCCGCCTGCCAATGGAGGAGATGAGGGTTCAATCCCTAGGTCAGGAAGATCCCCCGGAGAAGGAAATGCAACCCACTCCAGTATTCTTGCCTGGAGAAGTCCATGGACAGAGAAGACTGGTGGGCTATAATCTATGGGGTTGTAAAAGAGTCAGACCTGAGTTAGTGACTAAAAAACAACAATATCAATTTGTAAGGGTCACAAATTCCACTCCACTGTCTGTGAACAAAGTCCCTATTCTCATAGAGTTTACTTATGCAGGGAGGCAGACAATAAACAAAACAAAACGGAAAAATAAGTGCCATATGACCCAGTAATCCCACTGCTGGGCATACACACCAGGAAACTAGAATTGAAAGAGACACATGCTCCCCAGGGTTCACTGCAGCACTGTTTACAATAGCTAGGACATGGAAGCAACCTAGATGTCTGTTGGCAGATCAACAGATAAGGAAGTTGTGGTACATATACAAATGGAACATAACTCAGCTATAAAAAAAGAATATATCTGAGTCGGTTCTAATAAGGTGGGTAAAACTGGAGCCCATTATACAGACTGAAGTAAGTCAGAAAGAGAAACACCAATACAGTGTATTAATGTATATATATGGAATTTAGAAAGACAGTAATGACGACCCTATATGCAAAACAGCAAGAGAGACACAGATGTAAAGGACAGACTTTTGGACTATGTGGGAGAAGGTGAGGGTGGGATGATTTGAGAGAATAGCCTTGAAACATGTACATTACCATATGCGAAACGGATGACCAGTGCACATTCGATGTATGAACCAAGGCGCACAAAGCCCGTGCTCTGGGAAACCCCAGAGGGATGGGGTGGGGAGGGTTGTGGGAGGGAGGTTCAAAATGTTGGGACACATGTATACCCATGGCTGACTCATGTCAATGTATGGAAAAACCACCACAATATTGTAAAGAAATTATCCTCCAATTAAAACAAATAAATACATTTTCTAAAATGAAATTTTAAATATATATATACATAGATAATGTTAGGGTCACCAGTGCTATAAAAAAGTTAGTTTGGTGGGGAGAGGGGAAGCCAGGGTATTATGGTGTACAGAGCGGATATGGAAGAAGGGAGTGGGGCATGAAATATATGGTGGAAGGGTACCAAGTGCAAACGTCCTGAGACAAGATCAGGTTTGACTTGAGAAAATGGAGCAAAGAGAAGGGAAAAAAGGACAGTGGTAGGGTTTGCTGTAGTTGGAGTATAACAGGGGCGAGCCACAGAGGGACACTGTAAGGACTTCAGCTTTTCCTCTGAGTGAGAAGAAAGCCACCACAAGTTAATGAAGAGAAAAATGACACGACCCAGAAACCGGAGAATGGAAAATCTACAGTGGAGAAAAGTTACACGTGGTGTTGCAAAAAGCAGGCGGGGTAGGGGGGGAGTGGAGAGTGGATTGAGGAGGCTGGGCACACAGAGGTAAGGGTTCACAGGGCCCTGTGGGCTCAGAGGTGGGAGGATAGAAGTAGGAGGATGCCTGGGAGATCCAGGGTTAAAGGGGTGAGAGATGGCACCAGGCCAAGATGCTCTGAGGCAGGATGGGCCAGAGTCACAGGGAGATACCTGGGGTCTGCGGGGAGAGGGCAGAATGGACTGGCCTGTGGAGCTGGGTTCTGGGCAAAGGCTGTGGTAGATCATGGAAGCCACCAGGAGAAGTTCCCATGTGGCTTCAGGACATCTGGGGGGATGCGAGAGGTGGGGACACCTCCCAAAAGTGCAGCATGGTGCTCTGCGTTCCAGGAGGTCAAGAGACTGTCTGATCAACATCTTTCTTGTGGTAAATGTGGGGAGGTGGGAAGTAGAAATAAAGGAAACCTGGAAAGCTGTCCAGCCCATGAAAGTCCTCACCCTGTGATGACTGATGAGGAGGGAGGAAGAGCTTTGGGGAGAGAGATGCTGAGCCAGGAAGGGAAAAGGGAAGTGAAAAGCTGCAACCTGGGATACTTCCTCCTCCCGGCTTCACCCTCCCGATGACCTCAACCCACCGAGGACTCACAGGGAGGAGGCCACAGATTGTGGAGGCAAAAAGCCAGCATGGATCTGATCAAGAATCAAGCCTCCAGAACTTCATTTGCAATTCGGCTGCTCCTTTGGCAAAAGGTCCCCTGTGCAGCTGTTCCACCCAGAGAGCCTCTGCCAGCGGAACTGCACGATGCCTTCCCATTGCCAGCCTGATGGCTACAGAATGTTGCTCCACCTCCCAGCATTCCTAGCTCCGGGCAGGCTCTCCGGCCAGAGTTACAGTGGGCAGCAGGTGAGGGAGGGGGCCCAGGCTCAAGCAGGGAGCACTGGGTTGCTCTTCCTCGCCTGGTTGAGGCGAGCCCCCAAATGCTCTCTGATCTGAGNCCCACTGCTGGGCATACACACCAGGAAACTAGAATTGAAAGAGACACATGCTCCCCAGGGTTCACTGCAGCACTGTTTACAATAGCTAGGACATGGAAGCAACCTAGATGTCTGTTGGCAGATCAACAGATAAGGAAGTTGTGGTACATATACAAATGGAACATAACTCAGCTATAAAAAAAGAATATATCTGAGTCGGTTCTAATAAGGTGGGTAAAACTGGAGCCCATTATACAGACTAAAGTAAGTCAGAAAGAGAAACACCAATACAGTGTATTAATGTATATATATGGAATTTAGAAAGACAGTAATGACGACCCTATATGCAAAACAGCAAGAGAGACACAGATGTAAAGGACAGACTTTTGGACTATGTGGGAGAAGGTGAGGGTGGGATGATTTGAGAGAATAGCCTTGAAACATGTACATTACCATATGCGAAACGGATGACCAGTGCACATTCGATGTATGAACCAAGGCGCACAAAGCCCGTGCTCTGGGAAACCCCAGAGGGATGGGGTGGGGAGGGTTGTGGGAGGGAGGTTCAAAATGTTGGGACACATGTATACCCATGGCTGACTCATGTCAATGTATGGAAAAACCACCACAATATTGTAAAGAAATTATCCTCCAATTAAAACAAATAAATACATTTTCTAAAATGAAATTTTAAATATATATATACATAGATAATGTTAGGGTCACCAGTGCTATAAAAAAGTTAGTTTGGTGGGGAGAGGGGAAGCCAGGGTATTATGGTGTACAGAGCGGATATGGAAGAAGGGAGTGGGGCATGAAATATATGGTGGAAGGGTACCAAGTGCAAACGTCCTGAGACAAGATCAGGTTTGACTTGAGAAAATGGAGCAAAGAGAAGGGAAAAAAGGACAGTGGTAGGGTTTGCTGTAGTTGGAGTATAACAGGGGCGAGCCACAGAGGGACACTGTAAGGACTTCAGCTTTTCCTCTGAGTGAGAAGAAAGCCACCACAAGTTAATGAAGAGAAAAATGACACGACCCAGAAACCGGAGAATGGAAAATCTACAGTGGAGAAAAGTTACACGTGGTGTTGCAAAAAGCAGGCGGGGTAGGGGGGGAGTGGAGAGTGGATTGAGGAGGCTGGGCACACAGAGGTAAGGGTTCACAGGGCCCTGTGGGCTCAGAGGTGGGAGGATAGAAGTAGGAGGATGCCTGGGAGATCCAGGGTTAAAGGGGTGAGAGATGGCACCAGGCCAAGATGCTCTGAGGCAGGATGGGCCAGAGTCACAGGGAGATACCTGGGGTCTGCGGGGAGAGGGCAGAATGGACTGGCCTGTGGAGCTGGGTTCTGGGCAAAGGCTGTGGTAGATCATGGAAGCCACCAGGAGAAGTTCCCATGTGGCTTCAGGACATCTGGGGGGATGCGAGAGGTGGGGACACCTCCCAAAAGTGCAGCATGGTGCTCTGCGTTCCAGGAGGTCAAGAGACTGTCTGATCAACATCTTTCTTGTGGTAAATGTGGGGAGGTGGGAAGTAGAAATAAAGGAAACCTGGAAAGCTGTCCAGCCCATGAAAGTCCTCACCCTGTGATGACTGATGAGGAGGGAGGAAGAGCTTTGGGGAGAGAGATGCTGAGCCAGGAAGGGAAAAGGGAAGTGAAAAGCTGCAACCTGGGATACTTCCTCCTCCCGGCTTCACCCTCCCGATGACCTCAACCCACCGAGGACTCACAGGGAGGAGGCCACAGATTGTGGAGGCAAAAAGCCAGCATGGATCTGATCAAGAATCAAGCCTCCAGAACTTCATTTGCAATTCGGCTGCTCCTTTGGCAAAAGGTCCCCTGTGCAGCTGTTCCACCCAGAGAGCCTCTGCCAGCGGAACTGCACGATGCCTTCCCATTGCCAGCCTGATGGCTACAGAATGTTGCTCCACCTCCCAGCATTCCTAGCTCCGGGCAGGCTCTCCGGCCAGAGTTACAGTGGGCAGCAGGTGAGGGAGGGGGCCCAGGCTCAAGCAGGGAGCACTGGGTTGCTCTTCCTCGCCTGGTTGAGGCGAGCCCCCAAATGCTCTCTGATCTGAGCCCTCTGCCAGTTCTGGAAGGGTTGGGCTTGTCACAACTCCAACAAAGAGCAGGAGGCTACTTAGCTATAGATGAATAATAATTGGGCCTTTGTCTACCAGCGACTGTGCTGATGAATAATTAAAATTTTTATTACAATTGAGAAGCACTCTGCCCACATGGATGGTTCTGGGGCTGTGCCAGGGGAAACACAGGTAATGAAAGAGTACCTTCCAGGTTCTGAAGTCACAGTCATCATTGTATTTAAGATGGTTGGGGTCTTCAGAAAAGTTATGGGTTAAGCAGACCCAAACACTTTCTTCCTTTACACTTCTTTCAGGATCTAATAAGATAAATCAGTTCAAGCAGAACATGGGCATGCAAATGGCTGAAGTAGCTAGAAGTGAAAACCAGGAGGCAAGAGATAAAGAGAAATAGGTAGTAACCCATTAGCCTTGAGTCATAGCCAATGATAAGGATGGTGATGATGGTAAGAGGGCACAGCTGGTGTATAATGGGAGGCAAACTGACCTCAGGAGTCAGAACACCCAAGTTCAATAGCTTGCCTACTTCTCACCTGTGGCCTTGGGCAAACTCAACTCCACAGACCTCCCTTTTGAACCTATAAAATGGGGAAAATACTACTCGGTCCTTGTGATATCCTGAGGGCTTAACAAAGTACTGTTAATGAGAGTATTTGGTGATTCTAAAGACAGCAAATGCAAGTAATTATAGCTTACAAATCACAATTAAAGGCAACTGAGTCCAATCAGCTTGACTTGTGATAGGCTGAGTGAATCAGGATTCAGAAATAGTGGAAAAGAAAATCTGTGGTATTTGGATTAGATATGAAATTACTGCAAAATTCTATAGGGTTCAACTTAAATGCATTGAAAAAGGTAAATAAATCCCTCTAGTTGTTAAACAGCATTTCATCTTTCTCTAGTTTGTCAAGAGGATAGAACACTTAAAGAGGGATCACTAGATGTTAATTGTTTTTATGGAACAGTGCCTACAGAATTCATACATCCACCAATATATTCACACAGTGGGAAGTAACCATGGGCAGGAAGAGCTATTTCTGTTAAATGTATAAAAACTGAACACTGACCATACCTTATCTCCTTTAATGCTCATAACACAGAATGTAACTAAGGCTCAGAAGAGCTCAGGTAACAAGATCAAGGTCCCGAGGTTACCATTGCATAGACCCACAATTAGAAGTTTATTTATCTCTCAAAAGCCATCAAAACATTCACTACACTATTCTTCATAATTCAGGTGGAGAGGCACCATTTACCATCACATGGTCCCTTTCCCTTATAATCTCCTAGGAGAGATGACAGTGCAACAGATGAATTCACCAAGTAATTATTAAGTTCCTTTGTTCAAAGTGCTGGGGAACCACTGATAAAGGAAAGAGATGAAACCCTGTTCTTGGAAGCAGCTATGAGGTGAGGGCCAAGTGCGTGGTCTAGACCCAGTGCTGGAAATCCTGAAAGCCCCTCACTACCCTTGGTGGTGAACCCTTATATTCTTGCTATTAGGTGTCCATGGATGCAGCTACCCCACCCCACCCCCTCAGACTCCCCACCAGACTTGAGCATCCAGACGCTGGCTGACAGCAGGCAGACCAGCATGGAAATGGACAAAGCAGGGATCTGAAGTCCTGTTCTGGCTTCACCATTAGTGGGTCTGTGACCTTCTGTCCACCCCTCATCCACTGAACCAGTTTCCTTGTTTGTAAATGTGAATACTGTTGACTAGAGAGGGGCTGGTGAGACACAGTCCGAAAGGACTTGAACAATAATACTAAAAGTTCACTTGTATTCACTGGCAACCCACTGCAGTATTCTTGCCTGGGAAATCCCATGGATGGAGGAGCCTGGTGGGCTACAGTCTACAGGGCTGCAAGGGCCAGATATAACTTAGTGACTAAACCACCACCACCCATTATCCCTTTGTTTCTGTTAATCAAACTCAGGATAGTTGGTTCTTAGCCATCTATGGGGCTCCATCAAATACAAACTTCGAACATTCCAAACTGCTCCTATGTAGCAGGAGGAGTGTCAACTCCATAAGGAGTGGGTGCAGAAAGTGAAGGACCAGAAAAATGAGGCATGTTTTCAAGCCAGCTCCTTCCTTCCACCTCTTCTTGGGCACAGATCTATGTAACATATGCTGGAAGTCTGGGTATCTGCAATTAACAAAGGGTCAAATGGGAAGAGGAGGAATTTCTAAAAACTTTTGATAGAAATGCTGAGGTATAGATAATGGAATACTACTCAGCCATAAAAAGAATGAAATGATGCCATTTGTAGCAACATGAATGCAAAAAGATACAATTACATTAAGGGAAGTAAGTCAGAAAAAGACAAATACCATGTGATATCACTTATACATGGAATCTAAAATATCACACAAGTGTTTCTGTTTTGTAGATAGGTTCAGACTCGTGGACATAGACATCAGACTTGTCGTTGCCAAGGGGAAGGAGGTTGAGGGAGGGATGGAGTAGGGTGTTGGGGTTAGCAGATATAAGCTATTAGACATAGAATGGATACACAACAAGGTCCCACTGTATAGCATAGGGAACTATGTTCAATGTCCTATGGTAAACCATATGGAAAATAAAAGTAATAAAAAGAATAGCTAGTGGGAAGCTGCTATATAACACAGGAAGCTCAGTCTGGTGCTCTGTGATGACCTAGAGGGGTGGGATGGGGGATGGGAGAAGGAGGCTCAAGAGGGAGGGGATATATGTAGACTTATGTCTCATTCACATTTTTGTGTTGCAGAAACCAACACAACACTGTAAAGCAATTATCCTCCAATTAAAAATAACTTATTAAAAAGTGCAAAAGGAAAAAAGAACATAAAAATATAAAGAATACATATATGTGTGTGTAATTGAGTCATTTTATAGCAGAAATTAACACATTATAAATCAAATATTTTTCACTTAAAAAAAAATCTGCTGAAATATTTAGCTATACTGGAACTTCCTTGACGTCAGGAGCTGCCCTCCTGTAACTATGCCCTAACCACTGAGCTCCATGGCTTGGAAATGCTGCCTCATCTCACGGAACAATAGACCAGCTGCCCTCCCACCATCCAAATGGGCCTGGACATCTGGCCCATGTCACTCCAAAGGGCCCCATCCTGAGCAACCCTCAAGTAAAATACTCCAAGCTGCCATGTGGACTTCAGCCAAGGCTGCATGCTCAACGGTTGGCCGCCAGCCGATGAGCTCCCCTCGACACAGGTCATGAAGAGTTGGCTGGTAGTTCAGTCCTTCTAACAACAAAATCAGATGTGACAGACAAGCAGTCAAATTTATTTGTGCAGCTCTCAACTCCTGTACTTAACCAGAAAGAAACAGAAACCAACCCTACAAGGTGAACTTGGGGTGTTATGTAAACATGGCCTTCGTTGTTCTTGCTCTTTCCTTCTTAGCTGCCTCAAGTCATCTGAATGGGGAACTAGGCAATCTGCCCACAGGTCTCCAGGGATGAACCCGGATGAATGTCTGCTACCATTTTCCTGAATTTGTAGTCTTCTCCTGAAATTCAAAAATATTTGCAGTTGGCTCATCTCATGCCTGGGTTTCCCTGGTGGCTCAGTGGTAAAGAATTGACCTGCAATGCAGGAGTTACAGCTTTGATCCCTGGGTCAGGAAGATCCCCTGGAGTAGGAAATGGCAACCCACTGCAGTATTCTTGCCTGGGAAATCCCATGGGCAGAGGAGCCTGGAGGGCTACAGTCCATGGGGTCACAAAAGAGTCTGACACAACTTAACGACTGAACAACATCTCATGCACATTGTCCCTACAGCATCACAGTGGGAGACTGTGATACTCGTGTTCTCAGCCCCCATCCTGGTGCCAGTGGGAAGAAGGAAGAGGAGACAGAGCTGTGAGAACAGGGGAGAGGGTCCCTGCCATTCAGAGAATCTGTCCATCGCTGGAGCTAGACCTGCTCACAAAACCTCCTCCAAACAGCAAACCTGAAACCACCTAGGACACCATCACAAGAAGCCTCCTGGTGACCACTCCGTGAAGCAACACCATGACTTCATAGGCATCCAATTATTTAAAACAAACTTCCTTATATTTACATGAAACCAGCTTCTCTAGTACTTTCTTTCATTGGTCCATTAGATATACTGTATTTATTTCAGATCTTCAGAAAATATAAGTGGCCAAAAGAAGAGGAACAGGGGCCTTGATGCTCCCTTGCAGATCCTCCTCCTAATCCATCCCCAAAGAGGCGTTTTAACTTCTTTCTTGACTTGTTTTAAAAAGTCAGGTCCTCAAAGATGCCACACACAAAAAAGAAAACTGCAGGCCAATATTACTGATAAGCATAGATGCAAAAATCCTTAACAAAATTCTAGCAATCAGAATTCAACAACACATTAAAAAATAACACATCATAACCAAGTGGGCTTTATCCCAAGGATACAAGGATTCTTCAATATCCACAAATCAATCAGTGTAATACACCACATTAACAAATTGAAAACTAAAAGCCATATGATTATCTTAATAGATGCAGAGAAAGCCTTTGACAAAATTCAACATCCATTTATGATAAAAAAAAAAAAAACCNTTGCAGAGGAAGGTAAACTTCCAAACTCATTCTATGAGGCCACCATCACCCTAATACCAAAACCTGACAAAGACGCCACAAAAAAAGAAAACTACAGGCCAATATCATGGATGAACATAGATGCAAAAATCCTTAACAAAATTCTAGCAATCAGAATCCAACAACACATTAAAAGGATCATACACCATGACCAAGTGGGCTTTATCCCAGGGATGCAAGGATTCTTCGATATCCCCAAATCAATCAATGTAATATATCACATTAACAAATTGAAAAATAAAAGCCATATGATTATCTCCATAGATGCAGAGAAAGCCTTTGACAAAATTCAACATCCATTTATGATAAAAACTCTCCAGAAAGCAGGAATAGAAGGAACATACCTCAACATAATAAAAGCTATATATGACAAATCCACAGCAAACATTACCCTCAATGGTGAAAAATTGAAAGCATTTCCCCTAAAGTCAGGAACAAGACAAGGGTGCCCACTTTCACCACTACTATTCAACATAGTTTTGGAAGTTTTGGCCACAGCAATCAGAGCAGAAAAAGAAATAAAAGGAATCCAAATTGGAAAAGAAGTAAAACTCTCACTGTTTGCAGATGACATGATCTTCTACATAGAAAACCCTAAAGACTCTACCAGAAAATTACTAATCAATGACTATAGTAAAGCTGCAGGATATAAAATCAACACACAGAAATTTCTTGTTTTTTGAACCATTCTGATACTGGTTTTAATTTGCATTTTTGTTGTGACTAATGATGTTGAATATCTTTTCACGTCCTTATTTGCCATTTATATGCTTTCTTAATAACTTCCCTGGTAGCTCAGTGGTAAAGAATCCACCTGCCAATGGAGGAGACCAGGGATCAATCCCAGGGTAGGGAAGATTCCCTGGAGTAGGAAATGGCAACCCACTCCAGTATTCATACCTGGGAAATCCCATGGACAGAGGAGCCTGGTGGGCTACAGTCCATAGTATCCCAAAGAGTTAGACATGACTCACCAACTAAATAACAACAATATACTTACTTATGTAAAGTGTCTGTTCAGATCTCTTCCCATTTTTTTTTTTTTACTGGGTTGTTTGCTTATTAGTGAGTTTTGAGAGTTCTTTGTATTTTCTGGATACACGTTCTTTCGGAGATGATATTCTGCAAGTAGTTCTTCCAGATTGTGTTTGTCTTTTCAGACTGTGTTTTTTACATGTCAGAAACTTTACATTTTGATGATTTCCAATTTATCATTCTTACATGACATATTTAAATTCTTGCCTAACCTGAGACTTCAGTGATTTTCTCTTGTGTTTTCTCCTAGAAGTATTATAGTTTTGACTCTTACATTCAGACCTATAATCCAGTTAGAGTTAATTTTCTTGGTTAAGGTTCATGTTTTGTATGAATGTTCAATCAGTTCAATGCCACTCACTGAAAGATTATCCTTTGTCCATGAAGTTCAGTTCAGTTCAGTTCAGTCACTCAGTCATGTCCAACTCTTTGCGACCCCATGAATCGCAGCACANTACTAGCATGTGAGATGAGTGCAATTGTGTGGTAGTTTGGGCATTCTTTGGCATTGGCTTTCTTTGGGATTGGAATGAAAGCTGACCTTTTCCAGTCCTGTGGGCATGGCTGAGTTTCCCAAATACTTTCACAGCATCATCTTTCAGGATTTGAAATAGCTCAACTGGAATTCCATCACCTCCACTAGCTTTGTTCATAGTGATGCTTCCTAAGGCCCACTTGAATTCACATTCCAGGATGTCTGGCTCTAGGTGAGTGATCTCCCCATCATGATTATCTGGGTCATGAAGATCTTTTTTGTACAGTTCTGTGTATTCTTGCCACCTCTTCTTAATATCTTCTGCTTCTGTTAGGTCCATACCATTTCTGTCTTTTATTGAGCTCATCTTTGCCTGAAATGTTCCCTTGGTATCTCTAATTTTCTTGAAAAGATCTCGAGTCTTTCCCATTCTGTTGTTTTCCTCTATTTCTTTGATCGCTGAGGAAGGTTTTCTTATCTCTCCTTGCTATTCTTTGGAATTCTGCATTCAAATGGGAATATCTTTCCTTTTCTCCTTCAGTTCAGTTCAGTTCAGTAGCTCAGTTGTGTCCGACTCTTCGCAACCCCATGAATCGCAGCACGCCAGACCTCCCTGGAAAATGCAAATCAAAACCATGAGATACCATTTCACACCCTAGGATCACTGAAATCAGAAAGATGGATAATAACAAGTGTTACCAACCATGTGGAGAAATGAGAACCTTCATACATGCCTGGCAGGGATGTAAAATGGTACAGTTACTTTAGAAAACTGTCCAGCAGTTCCTCAAAAGGTTAAACATAGAGTTATCATATGAACCAGCAATTTCACTCCTACCTAAGAGAAATGAAAACACACCTTCACACAAACATTTGTACACAATGTTCACAGCAGCATTAGTTATACTATCCAAAAAGTGGGAACAATCCAAATATCCATCAACTGATGAATAAATAAAATATAGTAAGTCTATACCATAGAGTATTATACAACAATAAAAAGACTGAAATAATAACATCTGCTACAAAACAGAGGAAACTTGAAAACACACTGATTCAAAGAAGCCAGCCACAAAAGCTCCATATTGTATTAACATGAGTTGATTTATATTAAATGTCCAGAGTAGGCAAGTCTATACAGACAGAAAGATTAGTGGGTTTCCTAGGGTGGAGTGAGCTAAAGATATATAGACACACCCAACTTGAAAAACCGCTTTACCTGAGATTTGAAACAAAATTAAAATTTAGGAGAAAAATAGATGGGTTGGACACAACATATGGAATTTTACTCACTCTGGAAAAAGGTTCAAAATATCTGCAAGCTAGAAAAATTGAATTAGGGAAAAATATTCTCAGGAAAATGAAACCAGAGTTCAGATTATGTTAAGCTGAACCAAAGAAGACACTGATCTTGTTTAAAGGGCTGAGAGCACAGGAACACGGCTTTGACCAAGTTCTGGATGCCTCTCATTAGGAAGGAAACAGAACCCACACAGTCATTCCTTCCTTCCCAGGAAATGACCTCATCTGTAATATATGACTATAAAGAATAACAACATACTCTTTTTCCTGATAGTAAAAGTAAGGTATTTAAGATACCAGAAAAAGTACAGAGAGAAGAAAAAGATCATTTGATCCTATACTGGGCTTCCCTGGTGGCTCAGATAGCAAAGAATTTGCCCACAATGTGGGAGAACTGGGTTTGATCCCTGGGTCAGGAAGATCCCCTGGAGAAAGGCATGGCAACCCACTCCAGTATCCTTGCCCGGAAAATCCCATGGACAGAGGAGCCTGCAGGCTGTGGGGTCCCAAAGAGTCTCCTCCTATACTAGCATTTAGCAGAGTTCTTTCCTGTACATGCTATTTCAGAGTCAAACTCATATAATACATACAATCTTATATTCTTATTTGACATTTACTATCAACATTTCTAGGCTTCCCTGATGCATCAGTGGTAAAAGAATCTGCCTGTCAATGCAGTAGACATAGATTTGAACCCTGGAACAGGAAGATCCCCTAGAGAAGGAAATGGCAACCACTCCAGTATTCTTGCCTGGAGAATCCCATGGACAGAGGAGCCCAGCAGGCTACAGTCCATGGGGTCACAAGAGTCAGACACAACTTAGCAATTAAACGACAATCAATATTTCCATTATTTAAAACTCACATAAGTATCAATTTCAGCCCAAAGAATAAGCTGTCATTTATTTAACTAATTTCCTAATACGGGGAATTTCTCTTTTCAATCTTTTACTATCATTAAAAACAAAATGAAGCAAAAGAAATTTTGAGCATAGGTTTGGGTCATATTTCAAATTATTTTCTGGGACATAATTTTATAGTCAATTTTATAGTTTTCCTACCTAAACTGCTTAATGACTCTTGCACTATTTATCAAAAGCGTAACATAAACTAATCTACAATCAGTAGTGTGTTGACAAGCCCATCACATAGCATGAGGACTTTTAAAAGTAACTCCCATTCCCTTTCTGGGAAAGAATTCTCATCACAGCATTATTGATGATAATGAAAAATGGATGAATAATAAATACCCATCAAGAGTATAAAAGTTCAATAGATCATGATGGGTTATTTTTCAATTAAAACCTGGTATTTTCAAAGAATATTAAACAGCAAAGCAAAGTGATTTCTACAAAAAAAATTTTAAATGAAATGACATGCATGACAAACACCAAATTGCTGGTGAGTTTAAGTAACAAAAAAGCACACCAGCAGTGCCTACATCTGGTCTGTGGGATCACAGGTGACTTTGTTTTCTGTTTGCACCTTTCTGTATTTTCCAACTACCTAAACTGACAATGTGGACCAAGTTTTAAAGTTCATTGCTTTAAAATACTAGCCTCATAAGTGAATTCCCATTCAGTGTGTGTCCTGCAGAGAAAAGGTAAGAAAGGCCAAAAACATATGGGAACGATTGAAAGTTGGGCTTCCCAGGTGGCTCAAGGTTAAAGAATCCAACTGCCAATGCAGGAGACACAGGTTTGATCTCTGGATCAGGAAGATCCCCTAGAGAAGGAAACGGCAACCCATTCCATTATTCTTTCCTAGGAAAACCAGGGACAGAGGAGGCTGGAGGGCTACAGTACATGAGTCACAGAAGAGTTGGACATGACGTGTCAACTAAACAGCAACCATTGAACGGCAGGGGCGAACAGTCTTGCTGCTCTGGTTTCTAGCTCAGCTCTTGCCCTACTGCTTGCAGGGTGTGCTGTATGTTGAGGCCTCACTTCCTCGCTGTTATAGGGAGCAATCTGATGACCTCCGTGTGCTCTGTCCCCAAGTCTGTGTCCTTGAGTGTGGCCCCCCACCCGGGACTGTGCTGCAGCCATCTAACGAGCATTAAGCATTGACTGCACACAAGGCAAGCATCCAAGAGAGTTTCACATTTCTTGCCAAGCACAGAAGGAGACGGTGAACCTTAGGGTAACACAAGCATTTGGGAATCTAAACATGATCCTGGCTTCAAGGAAACCTCTCAGCTTGGACAGAAAGCGAAATACACCCAATATCGCTGCCACTGTGTCTGTGAGTTTTCTAATACCATTCCCTCCAATGACCTCGGACTTGTCCAGCAACCTCCTGGAGGTTAGAGCAAAGCTAAAATGAGAAGAAGGAGTTCCTCTGAAAAACAATAAGGTTGACATAAAGGCCAGAGTCAATGGTATAGTCGGGACTTCCTGGGTTGTACACTGTTCCTAATGTCTCACAAACTTTTCAGGCATTGACCACAAACAGAATTTCCCTGGACCTAGGGTTAGGATATTAGTAATGTATTCCTTAATGTATTCAGTTCCTTAATTGAAATGCTGGAATTCATTTATAATCAAGGAAGGAAAGTTATATTTGCCCTGGATGTGAAGTCAGGCTGACCGTATTCTTTTCTTTCCAGGTTATCATCATCACATTTTTGGGTGGTTTTTGTATATTTATCACACACAGGCAGGCAGAAATCTCTTTTCAGCCAGCAAGGACTCTGGTGGGTTTGTTTAACAGACTTAGGCCAGTGTACCAACCAGTTACAGCCTCAGGGAAGCTACACAATAAACCACCCCAAAACTCAGCGGTTTCAAACAGCTAGGATTTAGTCTCCTACTCACGAGTCTGCAAGACTGATTATGGTTTGGCTAATCCAGGCTGGGCTGGGCTAGGGGAACTCGCTTTGGGCACCGTTCAGCAGCACTTAGCTCCAGACTACAGGCTGGGTTGAAGGCATTATATTTATTCTGGAGCCCAGGCTGATGGGGCAACAGCTGCCTGGAGGAAGTTCTCATGGTGGGTCACAGATATACAAAAATTGCAGCCTGAATGTACGGGCTCTTCAAGCCTCTATAATCCCTCATCCACTAATATTCCCTTTGGCAAAACCCTAAGTTAAGGGGCAGAATGTATACTGCAACCACCCTTGCTATGAGGCCATATCAAGGGCATTGATGAATAAATACTCTCTTTGAATGCCGTGAAGAATTGAGAACAGTAATTTGATTTTCCACAGCGGTGATTAAATCTCCTCATATCAACCACTTCTTCATCCTCTGCCTACTGCTGGTTTTCTCTAGTTTCCCAGGCAATGTCTGCACCCCTGCCAACAGGTAAGCCAAACTGCCAAGAGGTCAGGATTATCCACCCAAATGGAGGAGGACCAACTTTTCTTTTGGACGGTTCCGCCCAATCTGCTACATGTCAAGCTATCTTCATGACTGGAAAGGGACACAGATATGCAAAATAACAGAGGAGAAAGAATGCGGAGCCAAAAAAGAGTAAGGGGAAAAAGAAGACTCTGCAATCTGAACTAGAAATGAAACTCAAATTAATCTCAACCAAGACATCCGAAGCAAAGGAGGGTCTCCTGGATCCCTTTTTCTAATTTTTGCTGTTTTGTCAGAGAGGCAATAAATGTTCACTGTAGGAAAAAAAAAATCAGCTTGCCAAGCAGAAAACACATTATCCATATTTCTATCACCACAGTTGTCCACTGCTCAATTTTTTCTTTGAACATGAAGTATAGAGGTTGGAAACCAAAGTGACAGTGCTGAAACAGTGTGGTGAAAATATCCAGGCCTTAGGTCCAGACCACATGGACACCAGAACCTCTTTTCAGCCCCCAAATACGTGCTTAGGTCTCTTACAGACTTTTTAAGCATATGCATATATAGTATATGCATATATACTTTTGTCTTTCCAAAAACAGGATCATCTAATACATACAGTTTTGACCTGTTTCACATATCAGAATACTTTTTCATATCAACAAAGATGTATCTATATCATAATTTTATTTTTATTTAAGCACAGTTGATTTACAATGTTGTATTAATATCTGCTATTGAGCAAAATGAGACCTATGTACACATTCTTTTTTATATTCTTTTCCATTATGGTTTTAAATGCTGCCTTATATTTCATATGTGAATTACTATCAATTATCAAATCTCCATTGAAGGAAATTTAGGTTATTTCCAATTTTTCAGAATTACTTTCTGCATGTATTTTAACCCACATCATTTCATATATAAACTAAGGCATTTATTTTCATTTTCATATCTAAGCAATCTAAGAAGTGCCTTTATTGACAATAAATAGAAACCACCCTTGGGGGTGTTACAGTGTGGGCAGAAAGAAAGGAAACAGCGTGGTTGAGTGAGATTAGTCATTTTTGAAAGAGCATGTATGTGTATTTCACATATTGACTCCAATCCACTCAAAAGTTTAGAAGGCAGCTTAAGATTTGAATCAGCGTTAAACACTCTTAAATTCAGATGTTCATTTGAGCCTCTCGGGTCTGCCAGCCAGTTGGAAACAAAACAAGGGCAGCCTCCCTGTCTGCCTCCTAGCAATCCTGCCCTTGGAGTCATTTCTGGAAGGGCAAAGGAGCCCCACAGTCTCTCGTGCCATGGGGACAGAAACCCAGCTCCTCAGCCCAGCTCCATCACCACAGCAGGCAGGGTAGGCCGGTCATTACTGCATCGGTCAGGAATTGCTCAAAGCCGGTATCAAGCTGGCTGACAGTAAGCAAACTCAGGCATTCAAGGGAAGGCTGTGGAAGGAAATAAGCCAACAGAACAGCACCAGAGGCTAACGGAGCATTCCTTTTCCCCAAGAGCACGCTCTTCCCCAAGAGCTAGCAAGGTGACACAGCCTAAAGTGGGTATCGAGATTATTACCACGATGCCACAGAGTTTCAGGCACCAGGAGGATTTATTCTCTTCCTTCCACCCTGCTTTCCCCTAGAGTTTATTTTCACTCTTTCCCATGGTAAACCAAGATTGTCCAGCATGTTAATGTGGACAAACGTGTTTGTTCGAAAAATTGCAGTGCCATTCAGAAGCAAGAAAGAGCAACTCCCCTATTAGTCTTTTTTGGGCTTCGTTTTGTTTGTTTGTTTGTTTGTTTTGGCCATACTGCATGGCTTGTGGGATCTTAGTTCCTGATCAGGGACTGAACCTGGGCCCTTGGCAATCAAAGCGCCAAGTCCTAATTACTGGACCATCAGGGAATTTCCTCATTCAGTTCAGTTCAGTTCAGTCGCTCAGTCGTGTTCAACTCTTTGAGAACCCATGAATCGCAGCACGCCAGGCCTCCCTGTCCATCACCAACTCCCGGAGTTCACTCAGACTCACGTCCATCGAGTCCGTGATGCCATCCAGCCATCTCATCCTCGGTCGTCCCCTTCTCCTCCTGCCCTCAATCCCTCCCAGCATCAGAGTCTTTTCCAATGAGTCAAATCTTCACATGAGGTGGCCAAAGTACTGGAGTTTCAGCTTCAGCATCATTCCCTCCAAAGAAATCCCAGGGCTGATCTCCTTCACAATGGACTGGTTGGATCTCCTGGCAGTCCAAGGGACTCTCAAGAGTCTTCTCCAACACCACAGTTCAAAAGCATCAATTCTTCAGCACTCAGCCTTCTTCACAGTCCAACTCTCACATCCATACATGACCACAGGAAAAACCATAGCCTTGAATAGATGGACCTTGGTTGGCAAAGTAATGTCTCTGCTTTTGAATATGCTGTCTAGGTTGGTCATAACTTTTCTTCCAAGGAATAAGCATCTTTTAATTTCATGGCTGCAGTCACCATCTGCAGTGATTTTGGAGCCAAAAAAAAAAAGTCTGACACTGTTTCCACTGTTTCCCCATCTATTTCCCATGAAGTGATGGGAC
>SJYV01025022.1:17650-61906 GCA_006410875.1 Neotragus pygmaeus | reverse complement strand
TTTTGAATATGCTGTCTAGGTTGGTCATAACTTTTCTTCCAAGGAATAAGCATCTTTTAATTTCATGGCTGCAGTCACCATCTGCAGTGATTTTGGAGCCAAAAAAAAAAAAGTCTGACACTGTTTCCACTGTTTCCCCATCTATTTCCCATGAAGTGATGGGACCAGATGCCATTAGTCTATTTTATAACCTTAGATCAATGCTGCAACCTTCTTATTTTGAAATGTGGGCTCAAAATTATACATTTATAGAACATTGGAGCATATGAGGTCCATAGAGCTTTTATCCAATACGCTCATCCTTTTCGTGAGCAATAAAGGTCTCAGAGAGGGGAAAAGACCTTCCTACGATCCCACAAAGCTGGTGGCAGAACCCAAGAATCTCAGCCCCCAAGCACTCTGTCCAGACTCCAAACTGATGCTCTTGCCAATGCCCCACCATTGTAACAGCCTTTTTGCCTGAATACCTCCCAGGTGTGTCATGAAGACAAATTACTCTCTGGCTGTATGGCTCTTGAATTGTTTGGATAAACACTGTGTGTCAGTGCACCTGATGGGCCCTAGTGGGAACTAAAGCTGGGAAGAAATGAAGCCTGCCTTGGCAAAAACCATGGACAGAACACTCACCCCAGAGCCCGAGCTCTCTAGACACCCAGCAGGTAAATGACAGAGAGTTAAATCTCATGTATCAGTTAGGCTAAAAGAACAGTTAATTTCACACTTATCCACTTTACAGAAATAGAACCCAAGCTACAAGGCAGAAAGAACAAAAGGAACAGACCAGATACAGAGATTTTTCAGAAATTTTAAGCTACGGAAGAACAAAAAAATTTTTTCTTCAAAGAAAATTTGGGGGCAGGGGACTGAAATACATGCAAAGCTTATTTTTAGTGCCCTTTACAGATATAAAGTCATGCTGTTCGTTTAGGAACATAAAAATGCATTATGTATAACTTGTTTCACTCATAAAATTACCATGTTTTTGTATATTGATATATTTAGACTGAGAGAACTGAAAAAAAGTTTTTTATCATTTCTTTCTTGGTTATTTTCTTGGGCAAAAGGGAGTTATGGGTTTTTTGGTTGTTTTTTTTAAGTCCTCAGTGGGAAAACTTTTCAGAATGTTCAGAAACTTTTTATAATACTTACAGATTTTAGAGGATGTTTTAGTTCTTCCAAATCAACTAGTTCAAGTCTTTTAAGTCTTCAAGTCATTGAATTCACATGTGTTCAACCAACATTCTCTCTCCAGGCAAGAGATTAGCACAACCTGGTTTAGTGATGGTAAACAACTGTGAAACTTTAAAAAGTTCATTTTATCAATAGAAGACCCACAAATTTGGAATTCGCTTTGCCCTCCAAGGCAAATTTCTTCCCTTCTATCCACTGCAGCACTACCCAGAACACATTTCTAGAAATGAGCTGGAGAGACCTTAAGTTTAGACCTGACAGAAGCACACATCCTCTGCTGCTGCTAAGTTGCTTCAGTCATGTCCAACTCTGTGTGAGCCCATAGACGGCAGCCCACCAGGCCCCGCCATCCCTGGGATTCTCCAGGCAAGAACACTGGCGTGGGTTGTCATTTCCTTCTCCAATGCATGAAAGTGAAAAGTCAAAGTAAAGCCACCCAGTCGTGTCCAACTCTTAGTGACCCCACCAGGCTCCTCCGTCCATGGGATTTTCCAGGCAAGAGTACTGAAATGGGGTGCCACTGCCTTCTCCAACACATCCTCTAGAAGGTCTACAGATGGGTGCCTGTCCCTTACTTCAACCACTGTCAATGTTCTAAGACCTAGTTGTTACATCTGATGATCTGCAGTCATATGTGTATGATTATCTGATCAACTTCTGACTTCCTCGCTAGAGCACAGCTGCCATCCTGGCAGGAACCAGACCTTCTTGCTGGCTATTTTGTCCTCAACACCTATCAATGACAGGAGGATGACAGCAGTAAGTATGTGCTCACTATCTCTTTTTGACAGCTCTTATTACTAGGGTTTTCCTCTGTACACTGAACTCGTATTACTCTCCCTGTATCTTCTTCTCACTGGCTGGATTCCGCCCTTCTCATCCATCCAGACTTCACAAGACACCACTTCAAATATGTGAAGACACGGGTCATTACCAACTCTTCTTTCCTCTAAGCTAAAGATCCTTAGTTTCTTCAGCAGGTCTCTATGTGACATGATATTTTAGATCCTTTGTTATCTAGTGGCTCAGATGGTAAAGAATCTGCCTGAAATGCGGAGACACAGGTTCAGTCCCTGGGTCAGGAAGATCCCCTGGAGAAGGGAATGGCAACCCACTCTAGTACTCTTGCCTGGAGAATCCCATGGACAGAAGAGCCTGGCGGGCTGCAGTCCATGGGGTCACAAAGAGTCGTACAGGACTGAGCAGCTACATTGCTGCTACGACTATCCTATCACTGCTCTGGTTCTACAGACCCTCAGAGCTACCAGAGAAGAGGAGCAGTCATCAGAATAGAGGTTACTGACATATCAGATGCTCTCCCCTCAAAAATGGTTTCAAGGTCCAGGACTAGGCTGGAACTCTGTAATATTCTTTGCGAGAGAGCTGACTGGTGACCAAGACCGCTGGTTAACCCTCAATATATAATACATTCTTCTCTTTCTCTATAGCAGCGGGGACTTCCCTGGTGGCTCCGATGGTAAAGCATCTGCCTACAATGTGGGAGACCCAAGTTCGATCCCTGGGTCAGGAAGATCCGCTGGAGCAGGAAATGGCAACCCATTCTAGTACTCTTGCCTGGAAAATCCCATGGGTGGAGGAGCATGGTAGGCTACAGTCCATGGAGCCGCAAAGAGTTGGACATGACCAAGCAACTTCACTTTTTCTTTTTTTCTATGGCAGTAGAACCCCTGATTTTCAGCTGGACAAACAGCTGCCTACAGTAAAGGCTCCGTTCCCCAGCCTCTCGTGCTGCTAAGTATTACCACATGAAAAAGTTATTGTCAATGAAGTGAGTAGGAATGTACTGGACAACCTTTAAGGACCTTCCCTAAGAGGTGGTATACACCCGTACCCTTTGTCCAGCTTCCTTACATTTCTTTTTTTCCTTTTCCTAGAATGTGAATGCCACCATCTTAGACTATGAGCCCAAGATCACACGTGGCTGAGAAATAAGGTAAAGAGATCCTGGATCCCTGACATCTAGGAACGTCCTGTGTCTGAAAGAGAAATAAACAGCTACTGTACTTAAACCACTGTTACTCTGGGTTGCTTTGTGTTTTTGTGTTTTGTTTTGTTTTGTGTTTTGGTCACACATAGCCAGATCCTAATGGATAGTCTTTGTCTTCAGCCTTATTCAAGGAGTCTTGTTACTGAACCAGAACATAGTTAATCAGACTTGATCTTGCAAGCTGAGGACTCTCCCAGCACTTGTTACTTCCATGGGTGATGGTGGGTAGGGACACGTAGGGTACGACACACTCTCTATGGCTTGACTGGAAAGAGATTCCAAGAGCTGGCTCTCTGCTCAGTTTTTTTAAAAAAATGCAAAGTAAAAGAAAGGAAGAGGTGCAAGCATATGAAGAAGGCATAGATGATATTTATGCTTAAGAGGATTAAGCAAAAGAGGATACACTATTTTTCTTCTTCTCCTTCTGAAGTTTTGCTATCTAATGGTTGATTTCAAAAATTACTGAGGCGACAAGACAGCCCCCAGACAGAGATGCTTACATGGGGACTTACCTGGTAGTCCAGTGGTTAAGACTTTACCTTCCAGTGCAGGCGGTGTGGGTTCAATCCCTGCTTGGGAAACAAAGACCCCACATGCCTTGCAGCCAAAAGCTAAAACATAAAACAGAAGCAAAATTGTAACAAATTCAATAAAGACTTTAAAAAATAGTCTACAAAAAAAAAAAAAAAAAACAGTGAGAGAGATGCTCACATGGAAACCACTGAGAAAAGGAGCAGTAGGAGCACCATACTGCCAGTGTGGCTAAGGCTGGAGCCAATGCCATCTTAGAGATGCCCCATCTGCATGGGCAGAGATGACTTGATGGGCTCCCAAAGACTGGAGTTTCAGCCTCCATGTGCCATTTCCTGACTTAACTCCAGTTATCTGGTATTTCTTGCTAAAACTAAACTTTTATTACAAAACCATAACAATGGTCAAAGTATCAGAAAGACGCAAATTATGACAGTCCCAAATTTCAAAATATTCCGTTATTATGCTTCCATTTAGAATGCAGAAATTCACAAGAGATCATTGTTGCCCACTAACATTAACAACAAGCTAGAGAAGCTACTCAGAGAAGGCAATGGCAACCCACTCCAGCACTCTTGCCTGGAAAATCCCATGGATGGAGGAGCCTGGTAGGCTGCAGTTCATGGGGTCGCTAAGAGTCGGGCAACACTAAGTGACTTTACTTTCACTTTTCACCGTTACGCATTGGAGAAGGAAATGGCAACCCATCCAATATTCTTGCCTGGACAATCACAGGGACAGAGGAGCCTAGTGGGCTGCCATCCATGGGTCGCACAGAGTTGGACACGACTGAAGCGACTTAGCAGCAGCAGAGAAGCTACTAATCATAATTTTAAAATTCATCTGAATGCTGAGGATACAAGGAAATCTAAAGTAAATGATAAACAATTGTAGAAAGTGATAAACACTTCTTAGCAAAGACTGTGGCTGTCTTCATCCCTGGCAGAGTGAAAAGGAGGAACAGACCAACAGACTCTTTGAAACCAGTCAAACTTCATAAACTTCTAGCTCTGTGTGGACAAGCGTGACAGGTTAGAATCCCAGGGAGCTCCAGCTACAGAGCAAGTTGATACCACCCACCTGTTCTCCACAGGCCTTCAATGAGCGAAGGACAGCAGGCAAAAAACTGGAAGTGAGACAATACCCCTACCTCCTACCCCACCAAGATGCACAAAGCCCTCTCCTACTGCAAGGCTACTGCTAAGTCGCTTCAGTCGTGTCTGACTCTGTGCGACCCCAGAGATGGCAGCCTACTAGGCTCCCCCATCCCTGGAATTCTCCAGGCAAGAACACTGGAGTGGGTTGCCATTTCCTTCTCCAGTGCATGAAAGTGAAAGTGAAGTCGCTCAGTCGTGTCCGACCCTCAGCGACCCCATGGACTGCAGCCTTCTAGGCTCCTCTGTCCATGGGACTTTCCAGGCAAGAGTACTGGAGTGGGGTGCCATTGCCTTCTGCAAGGCAACACATGCTAGAGGCCGAGAGTGGGGCTGGAGAGCCAAGGGGAGCACCTGGGGCACTTCGCTAAGAACCCTGAGGGCAGCAACATTCCCGAGGCTGGAGGGGAGGCTAGAGAGCGGGAAGAGACCCCTCCCAATCTCTCCAGGCCTTCACTGATTATAAGGCAGAGTCCCTCAGTGGCCGGGGATGGCCGGAGAGCAGAAAGAAATACCTCAGAGGCACCTGAGGTATACCAGCTATACCTCAGCAGCCTTCCAGAGGCCAGGAAAGCATGGGAGAGCTGAGAGGAACCCCTGCAAAATACTCTGAGACCTCGTGGCCTACACTGCCAAGGGGACAGGGGCCAGGTAGAAAGTGATCTCCTTAGAAACTGAAAGCCAGAGGAATAGAAACCTGGCAAAAAAATGCAAAAAACTGGCAACTGGCTATGAAATATAAGAACAAGAGTCTACCAGTGTTTATGTCCAAGCATCTCAGAAAAGAAAGGCCTGCTCCTGCTCTGACCCTGAAGGTAATGGTAAACTGAGTCTAACTTAAACTGTGACAAAGTAACCAAAACTACAACCAAGACCAACCTAAGTTCAGCTACAGAGCAGACCAACTCAGCTCCTTCAGTGGTGTGACCTGCTGCCCCTGCCCCACCAAAAAAAAAAAAAAAAANGAGTCTAACTTAAACTGTGACAAAGTAACCAAAACTACAACCAAGACCAACCTAAGTTCAGCTACAGAGCAGACCAACTCAGCTCCTTTAGTGGTGTGACCTGCTGCCCCTGCCCCACCAAAAAAAAAAAAAAAGAGTATATCTTTTTGGAGGTAAATATTATTAATTTTTATCCACTGCTCTTTGTTACACAAAGTCTAGCATACAATTAAGGTTTTTTTTTTACAATTAAGATTTATAAGACATGTGAGGAAACAAGAAAAGGTGAGCCATGGTTAAGAGAGGAAAGGGTGAATATAAACAGACCCTGAGATGGATTTCCAGATGTTGGAATGGTCAGACATGCACATCAAAAGAATTACGACAGAGATATTAAAGATACTGCAGAAATGTTGGGCAACAAAAGTGAACAGCTAGGGAATTTCAGCAGAGAGAGGAAAAATAGAAAAGGCTAGAAATAAGTAAATAAATATTAATATCTGAAATTAAGAATTCACTCAGTCATCTTAAAAATAATTCCAGTGTTGCTCAAATGGAAAGAATGTGCTGCTAAGGCAACAATGCATAAAACTGACTTGGGTCTTCCAGAAAGGAAATGTTTATAAATGCTTTGCCTCCACTCTTTTTTTTTTTTCCCCAGGCAAACTGAAGCTGAGGAAAGTGCTAAGGTGNAATAATTCCAGTGTTGCTCAAATGGAAAGAATGTGCTGCTAAGGCAACAATGCATAAAACTGACTTGGGTCTTCCAGAAAGGAAATGTTTATAAATGCTTTGCCTCCACTCTTTTTTTTTTTTCCCCAGGCAAACTGAAGCTGAGGAAAGTGCTAAGGTGTATCCCTAACTCAATCAGCCACTTAAGAAATGTTTGTTCTGGCAAGTTCTTGATGAAGTGAGAAAAAAAACAAGAGTCTTACGATAAACTATAGACAGAAGTAAAAGTTATTGGAAATTTATTTTAAATGTTTGGTTTATTTTTATCGTGCTGTGTGGCATGTGGGATGTTAGTTCCCTGACCAGGGATCAAATCTGAGCCCCCTGCATTCGAAGTGCAAAGCCTTAACAACTGGACTGCCAAGGAAGTCCTGGAAATTTTTTTATATTAGGATATTCGTGTTCATGTGCTGTTTTTCTTAAGGAAATTTTCAAATCCCATGGCCAGGAGTCATGTTTTTAGATGCTAGATTAGATTACAAAGGAGGGCTGTACACATTAACTCCTTATTCTTCTCTTCCCACTACCAAACTACACCCATCCAATCTGGGCAGGTTTACTCCTCTTTGGCTGAATTAGCGGGTAGGAAGAGCAAGCAAGGCCTTCCCTGGTAACTCCGATGGCAGATAATCTGCATTCAGTGCAGGAGACCGGGGTTCAATCCCTGGGTGGGGAAGATCCCCTGAAGAAGGGGATGGCTACGCATGCCTGTATTCTTGCCTGGAGAATACCATAGATAGAGGAGCCTGGCGGGCTATAGTCCATGGGGTCGTAAAGGGTCGGACATGACTGAGCGACTAACAGTAAGAGCAAGCAAAGCAACAGGCTTCCGTGCATAAAAGCTAGTGACTGAGCAAATCCCCCAGAGAATGACGACTGTCATCCCCTAGTTCAGGACTGCTTCCAAGCTGCCATGCTGACAGATGGAGCAACATGGATTTAGGGATTATTTATGCTGCTTCACCCACACTAACAGGAGAAATAACCACACAGGCCACATCCAAGAAGCTGTTGAGTTTTCAAGATCAATGTAATATCTCCTTTTAGCCATAATTTGAACACTTTCCCACGCAATCCACATCACTGACTTCAATACGAAACTCCTCCCAAAGTCCATCCAGAGCTTCCCTTTCTCTAGAGTCACAAACAAGTCAACACTAAAAGATCTTTAACTTCTTTTTTTTTTTAATCACATGTATCTCTCCAAGCATCTTGTTGAATATTAGTGCTGATCAGATCATGTTTGCCTAATTTCACTCATTTATTTTATTTGTGCCAAAAGCATAATATGTGAAATATTCCCAAATGAGTATTGCCACATTGTTGAATCTCTGGCAAAAGTTATTTCCCATATATGTTACCTAACCAAACAATTTAATACCACATACATTAAAGTTAAGACACCAAATCAATTATAAGATTCATCATTATCTTAGTACCATAACATCTACGTAATGTATTAAGAACAGTCACATTCACACAACCTCTTGTTATTTTGAAATCTACAATTTGCCTATTTCTCCTGCCTTAGGCTTCATTGTTTAGTCTCTAAATCAACACTGAGCAATAGAAATGTAATGTGAGCCACATGTGTAATTTTAAATTTTCTAGTAGCCACATAATACAAGCAAAAAGGAATAGGTGCAATTAGTTCTAATAATTTACCTACATATCCAAAATACGGCCAATATGTAATCAATGTAGACATTGTTAATGAGATATTTCACATTGTTTTTCATACTAAATCTTTGAAATCTAGTGTGTATTTTACACTAACATCACATTTCAGTTTAGCCTGGACACATTTCAAGGACTCAGTGACCACATGTGGCTGGTGGCCACTGTGCGGGGCAGTGCAACTCTGAATGATGACCTCACTCTGTTTCCTTATGACTGTATTTTCACCCACTTTTGAACAGTTAAAAATAGTTTAGGGACTTTACAGCCCATTGGTTAAGAGTATTTGACTTTAAAATGTTGGCTTGCCAACAATACATGCTCATAAAATCTGCTAAGTTTTGGAGGATTGAGTCCATTCATCCTGACTCACTATGTCCTGTTTTTGCTGAGTCCTTGCTGACCCATTCAGGTAGCCCATCATCAATGTCCATTTCTGACCAGTGAGTATACTTGTTTTCTGGGGCTGCCACAAACTCAAGGGCTTAAAACACCAAAAATTCATTTCTCACAGTTCAGCAGATCGAAAGTCTGAGATCAAGGTGTTGGGAGGGCTATATTCTTTCCTTCCCTCTAGGGAAGGGATGGAGCGGTGAACTCCGGGAGTTGGTGATGGACAGGGAGGCCTGGCATGCTGTGATTCATGGGGTCACAAAGAGTCAGACACGATTGAGCGACTGAACTGAACTGAACTGAACTGAATGTAGTCATAGTGTAAATCTTACTGAAGATATTTCAAATAGCAATTGAATTCAACATTTATACTCCTGAGTGAGCATAACCCAAGTGAAGTACAGATATCATGAAAAGCTGTGAACTAGCTCACACATGTAGACAACAATGACTATGTTCTGATCGCTGCCTGGCAGTATTTATGAGACATCATTGCATACAAAACACTTGTTGATTTCAGGGAGGTTAAGATAAGCAAATCAAATGCACATTTTAGAATCATTACAATATGAACAATAAATTTCCTTCCTGATCAGTACTACCCATCTGCCCTCATCTGCTATAAGCATCTTTCTATATGTTTCAAGGAGCTATGAAAAGGATCCTGCACTTGAATTTCCCTTTCTCTTCTGATCAGTATACACATTTAGAGTTCTATCCTTTAGTGGTGATATTTTAAAACAAAGAGTAAAATGTGTGTAGAAGACAGTTGGGAGGCATATACCTCAAAATATAAATAGTTATCTGTGGGTGGTTATCTATGAGTAGTGTGAAAATGAGTGATTTTTGTAGTCTTCTTTTGGCTTATTGTATTTAATAATTGTCTATAAAAAAACTAATATTACCTGCGTAGTTTTTAAATTATCTGGTACATTTTTTAAAACAATCTTTTGACTCAATGGAAAAGACACTGATTCTGGGAAAGATTGAGCGCAGAAGGAAAAGGAGGTGAAAGATAATGAGATGGTTGGATGGCATCATTGACTCAATGGACATGAGTTTGAGCAAACTCCTGGAGACAGTGAAGGACAGGCAAGCCTGGTGTGCTGCAGTTCTTGGGGTCACAAACAGGCAGATACGACTTAGCAACTAAACAACAACAAAGGTAAACAAAGCCAAAGTCAAATGATAGCTGGGGTAAAAAATGTCTGCAACACACAACACGTAATATCCAACTGAATACAACAGAACTGACCATTCCCACAAGAGGAAATCCAAATGGCCAATGAACATATGAAAAGATGCTTGTCCTCACTGNAAAGAATAGCAAGGAGAGATAAGAGAGTCTTCCTCAGTGATCAATGCAAAGAAATAGAGGAAAACAACAGAATGGAAAAGACTAGAGATCTCTTCAAGAAAATTAGAGATACTGCTGGGGTCCAGCCCCGGTGGATCCAAGTTGATTTGAAGGGGAGACAGATGTGTATAAGAGACAGGTTTCAAGGAGCTATGAAAAGGATCCTGCACTTGAATTTCCCTTTCTCTTCTGATCAGTATACACATTTAGAGTTCTATCCTTTAGTGGTGATATTTTAAAACAAAGAGTAAAATGTGTGTAGAAGACAGTTGGGAGGCATATACCTCAAAATATAAATAGTTATCTGTGGGTGGTTATCTATGAGTAGTGTGAAAATGAGTGATTTTTGTAGTCTTCTTTTGGCTTATTGTATTTAATAATTGTCTATAAAAAAACTAATATTACCTGGGTAGTTTTTAAATTATCTGGTACATTTTTTAAAACAATCTTTTGACTCAATGGAAAAGACACTGATTCTGGGAAAGATTGAGCGCAGAAGGAAAAGGAGGTGAAAGATAATGAGATGGTTGGATGGCATCATTGACTCAATGGACATGAGTTTGAGCAAACTCCTGGAGACAGTGAAGGACAGGCAAGCCTGGTGTGCTGCAGTTCTTGGGGTCACAAACAGGCAGATACGACTTAGCAACTAAACAACAACAAAGGTAAACAAAGCCAAAGTCAAATGATAGCTGGGGTAAAAAATGTCTGCAACACACAACACGTAATATCCAACTGAATACAACAGAACTGACCATTTCCACAAGAGGAAATCCAAATGGCCAATGAACATATGAAAAGATGCTTGTCCTCACTGGCAGGCAAGGAAAAGCAAATTAAAGCAATAAGGAGGGACTTCCCTGGTAGTCCAGTGGCTAAGCCTCCGCACTCCCAGTGCAGGGGGCCCGGGGTTCAATCCCTGGTCAGGGAAACAGATCCCACATGCCACAACTAAGAATCTGCATGCTACAACTAAAGATCCCACATACTGCAACCAAGACCCAGCAAGCCAAATAAATAAATATTTGTTTCTAAAAAAGGCAATAAGGAAATGCCATTTTTTCCTATCCCTCAGATTGACAAAAGAACTTTTTTTTAAAACATTTTAAAACTCAAAACATATAGCATTCTGTGCTAGCAACCACTCTCACATGCTGCTATTAGAATAAGAATTGCTATACTTTTTGGAATGCAAGCTGGCAATAGCTACTGAAAATTCAAATACATATCACCTTTGACCCAGTGACCCCATTTCAAGGGATAGGTCCTATGGGGGGGGGAAAGTACTAGTTCCTAATGATATATTTAAAGAATATTTACTGCTGCATCATTCCTAAAGGTGAAAACCTGGAAACTTTCTGAATATCTATCAAGTGGACATTAAATAGATTTTGGTCCATCTATACCATGGATTATTGTGAAGCTATTAATAAGAATGACTTAACTCTATTGATCTAGACAGATATCCATAGAAAATTATCATGTGAGAAAAACAGGTTGCACAAAACTGTATACAGGGAGAGTCTAATTTTCAGGAGTCAAAATCACATCTATTTGCATTTACTTGGGAAAGATGTGAAAAGATAACACAATAGGTCATTATCCTTGTTTATCTTAGAGGAGCAAGAGGTGGGAATGGGAATGCAGGAATCATGAGAAAGATGTTTAATTTTTTGCCTTCTTTCTTCATATTATTTCACTTGTTATAGAGAACATATGTGAATTCTCTATTTTTAGAAATGGAATTTAATGAGAGATTTTTAAAATTGAATGTGCGTCATGCATTCTTATCGCTCTGGAACGACAAGATTAGGTCTCCCTCCAAGTGACAGAATGAATTCTTCCTCTGCCCAGATGATCACAGTCAGTGAGTCTCCTCAGGTAACCTGGTTCTCTGATTGATCTTTTGATGCATGAAGAGTTTTACACTTTTATTTATTGAAAAAAATAATGGTGTAGTCACTCCAGCATGAGGCTAACTAGACACAGCATCTCTGTCTAAATCACACACCCTCCCCAACACACGTACCCCAGTAATTCCAGGAAGGGTGTTGTTCTGTGGTTCTGTGAGAAGGAATCCATGGCAAGAAATGAGGGGTATTCCTGAAAGTGAACACGAGACTGAGATCTGACAACCATTTAAATAGGATCTTTCGGGTTCCTCCCATTCCAGCCCCACTCTCCTGTTTACATGAGCCACCACCACAGTTCAGTCAAATCAAACAGCTGCACCACCAACAAGGATTTAAAGTGTCACCCATGCTTGCTGGCTGTGCTTCTCCATAGCTCTTCTGAAGATGCCATCGACTGCTATATACCCATCCATGAGANGAAGAATTGATGCTTTTGAACTGTGGTGTTGGAGAAGACTCTTGAGAGTCCCTTGGACTGCAAGGAGGTCTATCCTAAAGGAGATCAGTCCTGGGTGTTCATTGGAAGGACTGATGTTGAAGCTGAAACTCCAATACTTTGGCCATCTGATGGGAAGAGCTGACTCATTGGAAAAGACCCTAATGCTGGGAAAGATTGAGAGCAGTGGAGAAGGGGACAACAGAGGATGAGATGGTTAGACGGCATCACCAACTCAATAGACATGAGTTTGGGTAGGCTCCGGGAGTTGGTGATGGACAGGGAGGTCTGACATGCTGCAGTTCATGGGGTCACAAAGAGTTTGACACAACTGAGTAACTGAACTAATAGGCGACCAAGACCCTGCTGGGAGATACTAATCATTCTTGTATGCCTAATAGTTCAGGAAGATTGGGCTTCCCTGATGGCTCAGACAGTAAAGAATCTACCTGCAATGCAGGAGACCTGGGTTCAATTCAATCCCTGGGTCAGAAAGATCCCCTACAGGAGGAAAAGATTATTAGGGATTACCCCCTTCCTCACCAAGCTTCAGCAGTGCCTATGAAATTGCTGTTTATACCAACTCTTTCTTCTGGGCAGTGTTTTCTGAAGACAGGAACAGGAGTGTGGAGTCAGCCCTCCTGTCAACCAGCCACCAGAAACAATCCCATGCACCTGCTTCTACCCCATGTTTTCTGACCTTAAACAAAAAGTCAAAAGATCCCAGAGAAGAGCAGGGTTCTAGAGCTGGGTTCACATATAGAGTAAACAATCTGGTTTGTGTCCTTGACATTCATTTCCCTTTCTGCAAACAGCCCCAGTTTTTATCTGGGGGTTCACCTCTCCTTCACTCTTAGTCAATTAAAGCACTGCATTCTCTGGCCACAGCAAGCATAAAATCCCACGGCACCCATGAGATGAAATGGGACTTTTGCTGGGATTCTGGAAAAGGGGTCTTTCCCCCTGAGATTTGAGGGCAAGAAGATGTGAGGTCTGGAGCTGCGTGGCCAATATGTCCCTGAATTGAGAACCTCTGAGTGTGGAGAACCTCTGATGAAGGTGGGTAGAGTCAGGGTGCACACAGAGAGAAAGGGGGTGTGATGACATTAGTGTGACAACAAGATGCCCCTGAAGCCAGGCATGGTCACATCAGTAATAAATTCCCTTTTTGCTTAAGCCATTTGGGGTACAGCTGTCTTTGTGTCTTGCAACAGACGCATCCTGGTTCACAAGACATGAAGTGCCAAAAAGCCTGGGTCAACACGAGGACAGCCACTTGACCCCTTTGTTCCATTTGTTCCATTTTTTCCTGCGCATTGTGCTCACTATTCACACACCTACGGAAGGTGTGACATTCTCACCTGGGGATGGGCTCCTCTGGTTAAAGCTGCTCTAGGAGACATTTATTTTCCTGAACAAGATATCCTGGTGGGAAGTCAAAAGCGCTGTTTACTGTCACTTTTATTTTATTCTTATTAAGAGTAATTATGACACATCTCTCAACGTTCAGCCATCGTTCCATTGGTCCAGCCCCAGCAGGAGGTTTGCGCTCCCCAGTTGTAGAGCATTTTTCTGTGAGTCACCCACGTTCTCCCACGGCCCCATGGTGACAATGACACCCTCTGCACAACACTTATTCAAATCCTCCCCAGTCCTCCTGTGTGGTTTAATTAAATTGGCCACTCTACAGGAGCCATGTTTAGAAGACAGGATATTGAGAATTATAAACAAAAAAGGGGGGGAAATACAGAAGTTCCCTGGTGGCTCAGAGGTTAAAGCATCTGCCTCCAATGTGGGAGACCCAGATTCAATCCCTGGGTCGGGAAGATCCCCTGGAGAAGGAAATGGCAATCCACTCCAGTATTCTTGCCTAGAGAATCCCATGGACAGAGAAAACTAGTAGGTTACAGTCCATGGGATCGCAAAGAGTCGGACACGACTGAGCGACTTCACTTCACCTCACCTCACCTCACCTCACAGAAAGTAGCACTCTGTTCTCTTGCTCCAGGCCCCAAGGCAGGATATTCTTCCAAACTGGTGTTGCTCGATTAGGATAAATGAGGCATGAAGTTGTTAATGACACCTCTCAAGTTACACTTGGCTATTGACAGAACTCTGCTTTTTTATTTTTTTTCTCGATTGCCTGCCTTTTTATGGGCAAAGTTATAAACATCAAGTTGGATCTTGAAGATGATCCGATCAAACAAGATGTGTCCCTAAGCATTCACCTGACCAGGGCTCACGGGAACTCCTATCCCATCCTATTGGCTAAGACATGGCTGGCTTCTAAAAGGTCCCCTTCTCTCCTGGCCTTTCATTGGCTGGTTTCTTCCTACAATCCAGTCAGAGGAACTGAGAACTAACAGTGATTGGCCACACTGGTTTATTGGGTCAAGGTTCCTTTACCTCCAGGAAAAGGATTTTCAGAGGAGTGGGGTCTCAGTAAATAGGATAAATTAACTGCTAAGTGAGTCGCCATTAATGTCAAACCAGATCATACCTCTTATTGGCACCAAACACGATCAAGGTGGCTTTTTCTTCACCTTTCTCGAACGGCAAAAGTCTAATAACAATATTCTGCAGGAAATTTCAGATCTAACATATCTAAACCCTCCCAAACTGATGCATGTATTCCATTCTCCCTTCTCAAGGGAAGACCATCACAAGAGCTTAATCAGATCTCACAGACACTGCAGGATGGATGGTGAGGATGCCCAACGGGATGAAGGAAAGAGAGCTCTTCCTCGCCTGGCCCCAGTGTGTCCCACCTTTCAGCTCCATAAGGACGTGCTCTAATGGGTCCAGCTCCCCTCTTCACCAGGAGGGAATGGAACCCCTGATGGCTTGCAGCTGAACTCGTGATACCCTCCAGGACAGCACATCAAAAGAATGAATCCAAATAACAATACAAAGGAAAATAAACACTAACCAAAAAATCCAAGAAATTAAAGCCAGTGAGCATCAATACACAGAAAATTAAAACAAACTCCTTTCCAAACTCAGACAGATTCTATCAGCAAAACATGAAGCAAAGTGAAAAGTGTTAGTCACTCAGTTGTCTGACTCTTTGAGACTCCATGAACATGGAACCCAACAGGCTCCTCTATCCATGGAATTCTCCAGGCAAGAATACTGGAGTGGGTTGCCATACCCTTCTCCAGGGGATCTTCCCAACCCAGGCATCAAATCCAGGTTTCTCGCACTGCAGGTAAATTCTTTACCATCTGAGCCACAGGGAAGCCCCAGTAAAATATACCTTCTCATTTAAAAACAAAAATTAAGGGGATAAGAACTAAGGTCGTCTCTTTAAACTCTGTAATCATTTCAAGGACTCTGGCTCTATTTCTTGGTGATGTCTCTCAAAGTGTGTGTGTAACACATACAACACTGGCAGTACAAGCTAACAGGCTAAGGTGGAAACTGAGAACTCTGAGATCAGCCTGAGACAAAGGAATCTTATGTCATTTTTTTCTTTTTTGGAAAATTATAATTAAATTAACAAACACAGCAAAAGTATGAAAACCTATCAAAAGTATGCAAATCATAACATTATTAACAATCACAAATATTCTGGATTTCGCACTCATGAAATCTACCATGCTCTTCATTAAGAGCTTCCCTGGTGGCTCAGATGGTAAAGAATCTGCCTGCAATGTAGGAGATCTGGGTTCAATCCCTGGGTCAGGAAGATTCCCTGGAGAAGGAAATGGAAACCCACTCCAGTATTCTTGCCTGGAGAATTCCATGGACAGAGGAGCCTGGTGGGCTACAGTCCATGGGGTTGCAAAGACTTAGACAAGACTAAGCAACTAACGCCTTCACTTTTGTCATCGTATTATAAGATTTATGTAATAGCTATCCAAAAGACATGTACTACCATCCCCATTTTTGTTGAGAGGGAAACTGGGGATAAGAGGTTGCATGGCCAGTTCAAACCCAGGGCTTTCTGACTCCAAAATTCATGGGCAGTTAGACAATGCTACCTCTTTTCAAAATATTCTAATCTGCTTGAGAAAAACCCATCCCCGTCACTGACAGTCTCCTGAAGAAGGAAGAAGTCTTCTCCTACTTGGGACTCTTCTGGAAGGACCTCACCAACCGTCTCCAAGACCACACTGCCTGNACCACACTATTTCTTTGATTATTCAAAGCTTTTCACTTTACATTTTCCCCATTAGAGGCTCTATTCTTAGGTAACCTTGAAACTTGAACAAATCAGATCTGAGTCTACAACAGAAATTACTTCATGTTCCATGGGAAAAATAATTGGATGTTACTAGCTCCCCTGAGAGAATTTCTCCTCTTAGAAACTTCTTAGAATTCTGCTTAGAATTTTATTTAATCTTACTCTTTGCTTCCACAGATTCTGAAGACCTTTTAAAAACATGTTTTGAATAATTAATTTTTTACTAGTTGTTACTGCAGGAGCATTGGCCTGCTGTGAAATAGCTATAAAGTCAAGTTTGTCTGGATTATTTTTATTATCCTTCTTTCCCTCTTTGTAAGATTTATAGTTAAATAGTCATTTCTCTGGGAGAAGGAAATGGCCACCCAATCCAGTATTGTTGCCTGGAGAATCCTGTGGACAGAGGACCCTGGAGGGCTGCTGTCCATAGGATCACACAGAGTTGGACATGACTGAAATGACTTAGCATGCATGCATGCATTGGAGAAGGAAATGGCAACCCACTCCAGTATTCTTACCTGGAAAATCCCAGGGACAGAGGAGCCTGGTGGGCTGCCATCAGTGGGATTGCACAGCGTCAGACACAACTGAAGTGACTTAGCTGCAGCAGCAGCGGCGGCAGTCATTTCTCTAGTTCAGTTTTTACCATGGGCATTATAACATACATTCTTACCTTACTCTTTTTTTTTTTTTTAAAGAAAACGTCTTGCATCGAACATAGACCGGCGCCCAAAGCCAATAGAGTATTGTAAAGTAAAATTTAGAAAGAGTAATGATGACCCTGTATGTGAGACAACAAAAGGACACAGACATAGACAATGGACTTTTGGCCTCAGAGGGAGTAGGAGAGGGCGGGATGATCTGGGAGAATGGCACTGAAGCATATATACTATTATGTAAGAAACGAATCACCAGTCTATGTTTGATACAGGATGCAGGATGCTTGGGGCTGGTGTACGGGGATGATCCAGAGAGACGTTGTGGGGTGGGAGGTGGGAGGGGGATTCGGGATTGGGAGCTTGTGTGCACCTGTGGTGGATTCATGTCGATGTATGGCAAACCCAANGAGACTCCATGAACATGGAACCCAACAGGCTCCTCTATCCATGGAATTCTCCAGGCAAGAATACTGGAGTGGGTTGCCATACCCTTCTCCAGGGGATCTTCCCAACCCAGGCATCAAATCCAGGTTTCTCGCACTGCAGGTAAATTCTTTACCATCTGAGCCACAGGGAAGCCCCAGTAAAATATACCTTCTCATTTAAAAACAAAAATTAAGGGGATAAGAACTAAGGTCGTCTCTTTAAACTCTGTAATCATTTCAAGGACTCTGGCTCTATTTCTTGGTGATGTCTCTCAAAGTGTGTGTGTAACACATACAACACTGGCAGTACAAGCAAACAGGCTAAGGCGGAAACTGAGAACTCTGAGATCAGCCTGAGACAAAGGAATCTTATGTCATTTTTTTCTTTTTTGGAAAATTATAATTAAATTAACAAACACAGCAAAAGTATGAAAACCTATCAAAAGTATGCAAATCATAACATTATTAACAATCACAAATATTCTGGATTTCGCACTCATGAAATCTACCATGCTCTTCATTAAGAGCTTCCCTGGTGGCTCAGATGGTAAAGAATCTGCCTGCAATGTAGGAGATCTGGGTTCAATCCCTGGGTCAGGAAGATTCCCTGGAGAAGGAAATGGAAACCCACTCCAGTATTCTTGCCTGGAGAATTCCATGGACAGAGGAGCCTGGTGGGCTACAGTCCATGGGGTTGCAAAGACCTAGACAAGACTAAGCAACTAACGCCTTCACTTTTGTCATCGTATTATAAGATTTGTGTAATAGCTATCCAAAAGACATGTACTACCATCCCCATTTTTGTTGAGAGGGAAACTGGGGATAAGAGGTTGCATGGCCAGTTCAAACCCAGGGCTTTCTGACTCCAAAATTCATGGGCAGCAGTTAGACAATGCTACCTCTTTTCAAAATATTCTAATCTGCTTGAGAAAAACCCATCCCCGTCACTGACAGTCTCCTGAAGAAGGAAGAAGTCTTCTCCTACTTGGGACTCTTCTGGAAGGACCTCACCAACCGTCTCCAAGACCACACTGCCTGCAGTGCCATCAGCCCCATGTGCAGCTGTGGGAGGAATCCTGGTCTTGTCACCACCTTGAATACGTACATGCCCACAAGCCTAACCCTCTGCACATGGGCCCTGCACTCCTCCATGAGTTCCCAACCAGCTGGCCTCTTCCATGGTATCTACCGCTTTCCCAAAGCATCTTTGTTACTCTCTAGTTCAGGAGAAACCACCTTGTTCCCGCTGTGGCTAGGTCTTCCTTGTTGCGTTTCCTACCCTGATCCTCTCAGATATCCTTGTGTTGGTGTGACAAGGTAGTAGCAACTCTAACCCAAACTAGCTGCCTCTACCTCCATCAATCTTCAATCCATCAGCAAATCCTGACCTTCCCAAGGTACACCCTGGCTCAATCTGGGAGCTTGGTTAAAGTCATAACTCAACCAATTTCCTCCTTCTCTCTCTCCAACAGTTTACCATATTTTAATGTTTTAATAAAACAAATGAGAAATTACAGCCTTCTGGTGACAGTTTAATTTTTAGAGAATTGTTTAATTTTATGAGAACACTGAGATGAAAATAAAATAAAAATATTTTAAATGAAAATGTAAATAAAAACAGTAAAGATGAGTAATAAAATAATAGATATCATCCTACCATCATGAAACAAAGTATAACAAAAATAAAATAAAAAGATCACATCAAAAGCAGCAATTAATTCTTTAAGAGTAAGAGAAGGATACATTTCAGATAGATGTAATGGTAAGTAATCTTTTAGAACATTTGATAATCCAATTAATGAGAAGTAAATCATAAGAATAGAGGAAATATGTAAATTTCTTGCTGATTTGACTGAAACTACTACTATGAATGAAGATAACATAAAATTCATAACATACCAGGAAAATGAGGACATCAGTGTCATTGAGTCAAACAGCATTTAAGATAGAAAATCAGAATAAAACCTCAAATGTCCTGAAATCTTACAGCTCCTCTATGAAAGAAACATGGTAGTGGTTTGCTTAGGTTTGACAATTCTAAACATTTTCTTGACAATACTGCTTATGAAGCTGGAAAAACTTTTCTAATCTCTCCACAATAAACATAAATATTTCATCAACTATACTAGATAAACAACTGAATAATCTATTTTTCCTACAGAAAATATCATAAAATGACTGTCAGATAAAACCACAATCAAAAAGTATGCTGCTAAAATAACTTTTAAAACAATGTTATAAAACTGTGTTTGGTACTTAGTTGACAAAAATATTATCTTGATTTCTGTTCTCATTATAAATATTCACTTACCACACCTAACTTTGCATTCTTTCAAAGAGGACTTCAAAAATTGTCAGAGTTTCAGCTCTACAAACCCTGGATTCATCCTCACAATGAGATCTTAGCTTTGCCCCTCCTCCCTCCTCACCACTGGAGAAGGTTCTTGAGGGTCCCTTGGACAGCACTGAGATCCAACCAGTCAATCCTAAAGGAAATCAACCCTGAATATTCATTGGAGGGACTGATGCTGAGCTGAAGCTCCAATACTGTGGCCACCTTCTGTGAACAGCCAACCCTGGAAAAAGACCCTGATGCTGGGAAAGACTGAGAGAAGAAGAGAGTGACGGAGGATGAGACGACTGGATGGCATCATCGACTCAATGGACATGAGTTTGAGCAAGTGCTGGGAGATGGTGAGGGACAGGGAGGCCTGGCCTGCTGTGGTCTACGGGGTCACAAAGAGTTGGACACAACTGAATGTTGAACAACAACAACCCTCCTCAGCATAACTCAGGGCTGACCTTCTTCCAAACAGACAGTGGCCGTGACAGAACCAAAGCAGAATGAACTAAAATGCTACCAGGTGTGTTCTCCTTAAAAGTCAGACAAAGTCAACAACAAAGTAGATGGTAACAGGATCATACTTATCAATAATTACCTTAAATGCAAAAGAGTTATATGCTCCAACCAAAAGACAAAGACTGGCAAAATGGTTACAAAAACAAGACACCTATATATGCTATCTACAAGAGTCCCACCTCAAATCCAGGGACACATACAGACTGAAAGTGAAGGGCTGGAAAAAGATATTTCATGCAAATGGAGACCAAAAGAAAGCAGGAGTGGCAATACTCATATCAAATAAAATAGACTTTGAAATAAAGACAGTGATAAGAGACAAAGAAGGACACTGCATAATGATCAAAGGATCAATCAAAGAAGAAGATATAACAATTATAAATATATATGCACTCAACATAGGAGCATGACAAATGCTAACAAGTATGAAAGGGGAAATTAACAGTAACACAATAATAGTAGGGGATTTTAATCCCCGACTCACACCTATGGATAGATTAGCCAAATAGAAAATTAGCAAGGAAACACAAGCTTTAAGTGATACAAGGGACCAGTTAGACCTAGGGAAAGGGAAGATGCTCAGTCGTGTCTGACTCATCACGACCCCATGGACTGTAGCCCACCNGATTTTAATCCCCGACTCACACCTATGGATAGATTAGCCAAATAGAAAATTAGCAAGGAAACACAAGCTTTAAGTGATACAAGGGACCAGTTAGACCTAGGGAAAGGGAAGATGCTCAGTCGTGTCTGACTCATCACGACCCCATGGACTGTAGCCCACCAGGCTCCTCCATCCATGGGATTTTCCAGGCAAGAGTACTGTAGTGGGGTGCCATTGCCTAATTGATATCTATAGAGCATTTCACCCCAAAGCAATGGATTTCACCTTTTTATCAAGTGCACATAGAACATTCTCCAGGATGGATCACATCCTGGGCCATAAATCTACCCTTGGTAAATTTTTTAAAACTGAAATCATTTCAAGCATCTTTTCTGATCACAATGCATTAAGTTCAGTTCAGTTCAGTCACTCAGTCGTGTCTAACTCTTTGCGACACCAGGCCTCCCTGTCCAACTCCCGGAGTTCACTCAGACTCATGTCCATCGAGTCGGTGATGCCATCCAGCCATCTCATCCTCNGGTTGTTTCCATGTCCTGGCTATTATAAACAGTGCTGCGATGAGAAAAACATTATCTACCAAATTGCAAGATTGTAGATTTTAAACATTTTAGTTAATTTATTACTCAATTTTAATTAGTTACCCATACCAAATAGCTACTTTTTAAACTTTATTTTTCTTTTAAAAAAGGCATTTCCATATTAACTTATATTAATTATATTAATAGGGGACACAAGAACACTGCTTAAAACTGTGAGCTATGTAGACTTAAAGAACAATCTTATGGTTGCCAGGGGTGAGGGATGGAGAGACGGGATAGTTAGGGAGTTTGGGATGGACATGTACACAGTGTTGTATTTAAAATGGATAACCAACAGAGACCNAACACTGCTTAAAACTGTGAGCTATGTAGACTTAAAGAACAATCTTATGGTTGCCAGGGGTGAGGGATGGAGAGACGGGATAGTTAGGGAGTTTGGGATGGACATGTACACAGTGTTGTATTTAAAATGGATAACCAACAGAGACCTACTGTGTAGCACAGGGAACTCTGCTCAATGCTATGTGGCAGCCTGGATGGGAGGGGAGTCTGGGGGAGAATGGACACACACACACACACATACATATATATATGGGTGAATCCTTTTGCTGTTCACTTGAAACTATCACAACATTGTTAATTGGTTTATACTTTTTTTTTTTAAGTTTAAAACAAAACAAAACTGTGAGCTACAGATCCAATCCTGGTTCTACTGACTCATTACCTGATAACTTGGACACATGCTACAATTACTTGTGTTTAGTTTTCTCATAGGAAATTAGTTGTGAGAAGAAGGTGCTTACAACATAGAGTTGAGATACACACACCCATATGTGTGTACTTGTGTATAAATTATTTATTATATTTTACACACATGTAATTTATCTTACAGAATGTATAGAATGTAATAGATAGAAAAGCATCAATGTGTCATAAGCATTCAAAGACTATTACTATCAGTTGTATCATCCATTCAAAATCTTTCATACATATGTCTATGAATTTTTTTCAGGTGCATTAAATCACAATCACTTTAACCCTAATATCTCTTCAGTGTCATGATATTTTCTTTTCACGTACAGCCATGTTAAGAGAATATGAATATGCCTAAATAAATATGCTTCAACTCCTGCTTCTGGTAATGTGTCTAAATTTACTGCCTGTTGAACAATTCACAGAATTAAACAGTGATCCAAAAACACAGGAGGGGGCCCAGAAAAAAAAAAAGATATTTAAAAGGTGTCATATTAGTGAAGTAACAGCTGTATCCTGAGAAAATAAAAGTAACGTGAAAGGCTTAACCTGTACAGCACTTACTGGTGTAGGTGAGCTGAAAGCCCTGGTCCGTGTCCGATCCGTTGGAGTTGAACTCCAGCCACAGGTGGTTGGAGGTGCTGTTCAGGACGAGCCCCACCAGCTCGTTCCTAGTGAAGGCACCCAGGGGCCGCGACGAGCTGTCCTTTCCATCGTAGACCTGAGGAGAACCCACAGCACGAGCACCCTGGTCACTGAGCTCTGTTCATATGCCAGCAATTTTAACAAGAAATCCAAACTTTCAAACACACGATTATACAACTCTTTAGAAAGCTACGCAGTTCATAGGAAGCTGAGTGGACACTGCCAGTGGACACCTTTTTTTCTCTAAGTTTTACCTTTACATTAAAGACAAAAGATTCCACTTGTGCCCAGGTCATTTATCTGCATCATGCTGAGTTCTCTCTGTTCATGTAAAATGGAATCACTAGACATCTGCATTTCCCACTTCCACGGGCTACCACATTCTCTCCCTTCCAATCCGTGTACAGAGTTTGAAAGCACGTGTCGCAGTTCAGTGTGGATGCCCTCTCTCCCATCGGAACATGTCACAGGATGTGGCACCGAAGCTTTCTCCCACTTTCTCATCCCTGTGCCTGTGTTGACTTCAGCTTTGAATTTGCCCTAACAGAGGAATTGGTGTCTGGTCTTGCTCTGAAGCACTTGGTGATTGACGCTGTCTTTCTAGGAGGTTGTACAGCCTGAGTGGACACCATGAGTGTCTGGAAGTCAAGCGGACTAGGCTTGGTTTTGAGTAGACATCATGGGTGAGGGAAAGGAAAGTGTAAGGCATTCAGTTGTATCTGACTCTTTGTGACCCCATGACCTGTACACCGCCAGGCTCCTCGGTCTGTGGGATTCTCCAGGCAAGAATACTGGAGTGGGGAGCCATTTCCTCCTCCAGGGGGTCCTCCTGACTCACAGATTGAGCCTGGGTCTCCAGCACTGCAGGAAGGTTCTTTACCTTGTAAGCTACCAGGGAAGCCCCAAGGGAGATGAAGTGGTGCCTTCTCAGGTCCACACTAGGAGTACAGGGGTGCCAGCCACATTGCCCCAGCAGGGACTGTGTCAAACAATCTTAGGGTATGGACAGAATGCCGGAAAAACTGTGTTTACTTTCTAGTGGAATTTAGCATTGAGCCCTCACACCATCAGTAAGTGGTCAACACTGGAACGCTTATGGGAGAGGCTCGGCCACTTGCCTCTTGGAACATCATGAGTCTTCATAGCAAGGGACCACTGGTATGGATGCGGGCTTTTTAGAAGAAAGAATGCAAATGTATCACATCACACTGGAGAGCATCCAGCTTTTCTCGATGAAAAAGTCCTAACTAAATAAAGCTTATCACAGTGCTCGGTAGCCCCTGCCCCCCCAGGGCTGTCTAGTTCCTTCACATATTAACTCTTCCTTTTCCTCTCCAGCATCGCTCTTCTGATGTGCATGGAAACCACGAATGCGGCTTGACAGACTGACATACAGGTTAACACACTCCTAAACGGAGAGGACACATTTGGAAGAACTAATTTTATGGTTCATGATTGGATTGCATTTTAATTCAATATACTCATGCTCGAGTAGGAGAATCAAATACCCTTTACTAGTGTCAAGCTGGTACTGGACAAATCATTGTTTGGCTTAGTGTACATGCTTTAATTTCTGACACCCAGATTATAAAGACTTTTAAATCCAGAGCATTCTGGCTGAAAAATAAAGTGTGCAGGCCTCTCCAACAAGGTCTTATGTTACCCCACATACCACGTAATTCTCTGTGATTCACAAGAATCTATAGAGAGGAGGGGCATTAAAGCAGATAAACACACGCCTAGGTCTAGTCCTCAAAGCTCTGAAGCATCATTTGCTGGTCACCTCCATTGATCCTGGCTTGTCTGATTGCTTCTCTGAGATTTAATAGCTCACATAGACAGCGAAGAGTGCCCAGGACCCTCTCATCTACAACCACAAAAACTGACCCACTGCCATGCTGAACTACAAGCTTCTGCAGAAGAGTAATTCTGCTTTATCTGTCTACATCACCAGCAATTAGCACTGGGCTTGACAGTGAAAATCTCTGAATGAAGAAGTAACTGACAAGTGTGGATATTGACGAGTTGTCAGTTCTCTCAAGTTGAAAATCTGGATTCATGCTTCACATGTATCACAAGCAACAACCCAGATACTGGTGGAAGGCAAAGGCATTGACTTTTAATTCCAATGAAATTAGTAACGCGCAATTTTAGCTCCGGAGAAGACAATGGCACCCCACTCCAGTACTCTTGACTGGAAAATCCCATGGATGGAGGAGCCTGGTGGACTNTATCTGACTCTTTGTGACCCCATGACCTGTACACCGCCAGGCTCCTCGGTCTGTGGGATTCTCCAGGCAAGAATACTGGAGTGGGGAGCCATTTCCTCCTCCAGGGGGTCCTCCTGACTCACAGATTGAGCCTGGGTCTCCAGCACTGCAGGAGGGTTCTTTACCTTGTAAGCTACCAGGGAAGCCCCAAGGGAGATGAAGTGGTGCCTTCTCAGGTCCACACTAGGAGTACAGGGGTGCCAGCCACATTGCCCCAGCAGGGACTGTGTCAAACAATCTTAGGGTATGGACAGAATGCCGGAAAAACTGTGTTTACTTTCTAGTGGAATTTAGCATTGAGCCCTCACACCATCAGTAAGTGGTCAACACTGGAACGCTTATGGGAGAGGCTCGGCCACTTGCCTCTTGGAACATCATGAGTCTTCATAGCAAGGGACCACTGGTATGGATGCGGGCTTTTTAGAAGAAAGAATGCAAATGTATCACATCACACTGGAGAGCATCCAGCTTTTCTCGATGAAAAAGTCCTAACTAAATAAAGCTTATCACAGTGCTCGGTAGCCCCTGCCCCCCCAGGGCTGTCTAGTTCCTTCACATATTAACTCTTCCTTTTCCTCTCCAGCATCGCTCTTCTGATGTGCATGGAAACCACGAATGCGGCTTGACAGACTGACATACAGGTTAACACACTCCTAAACGGAGAGGACACATTTGGAAGAACTAATTTTATGGTTCATGATTGGATTGCATTTTAATTCAATATACTCATGCTCGAGTAGGAGAATCAAATACCCTTTACTAGTGTCAAGCTGGTACTGGACAAATCATTGTTTGGCTTAGTGTACATGCTTTAATTTCTGACACCCAGATTATAAAGACTTTTAAATCCAGAGCATTCTGGCTGAAAAATAAAGTGTGCAGGCCTCTCCAACAAGGTCTTATGTTACCCCACATACCACGTAATTCTCTGTGATTCACAAGAATCTATAGAGAGGAGGGGCATTAAAGCAGATAAACACACGCCTAGGTCTAGTCCTCAAAGCTCTGAAGCATCATTTGCTGGTCACCTCCATTGATCCTGGCTTGTCTGATTGCTTCTCTGAGATTTAATAGCTCACATAGACAGCGAAGAGTGCCCAGGACCCTCTCATCTACAACCACAAAAACTGACCCACTGCCATGCTGAACTACAAGCTTCTGCAGAAGAGTAATTCTGCTTTATCTGTCTACATCACCAGCAATTAGCACTGGGCTTGACAGTGAAAATCTCTGAATGAAGAAGTAACTGACAAGTGTGGATATTGACGAGTTGTCAGTTCTCTCAAGTTGAAAATCTGGATTCATGCTTCACATGTATCACAAGCAACAACCCAGATACTGGTGGAAGGCAAAGGCATTGACTTTTAATTCCAATGAAATTAGTAACGCGCAATTTTAGCTCCGGAGAAGACAATGGCACCCCACTCCAGTACTCTTGACTGGAAAATCCCATGGATGGAGGAGCCTGGTGGACTGCAGTCCATGGGGTTGCTAAGAGTCGGACACGACTGAGTGACTTCACTTTTTTCACTTTCATGCATTAGAGAAGGAAATGGCAACCCACTCCAGTGTTCTCGCTTGGAGAATCCCAGGGACGGGGAGCCTGGTGGGCTGCCATCTATGGGGTCACACAGAGTCGGACATGACTGAAGCAACTTAACAGCAACAGCAACAGCAATTTTAGCTCAAGGTAACACCTCCTAGTGTATTTCCTCATCTACAAGCAGCTAGAATCAAAGCGTCCCTTTCAGTCATTAGGAAAAGGCTCCTTGGGTCTCACATTAATGCAGGACTGTAAGGAGTTGCACTACAAAATCTCCTCAGAGCTTGGCACACAATCAGCACCACATGCTCTGCGTGGAACAGCCAAGGGAGCAGATGAGCACAGGTTAGAAAACGTCACAAGGAGTCCTGGAATGACAATGCCGAAACCAGCCCTAGGCCTGCAGGCGCTACCCGCCCAGAGCTCTTCCAAAACTAACCTCTCTCTCCACCACGTATTTTACCATGGCATTCTCCTAGTTAATATACTTCTCTTACATGATTTTTCCATTCAAAACAAGGAAACATCATGTTTATATGTGTGGAAGGGTGTATACATAGAAAATGTGGCCTTTGTATAGTATAAATCATATTATTTATATGGGGGTAATGTAAATAACATTTAAGATAAAAAATTAAGATAATCTCTATACCTGCATCCCCTTTTTTGGATTTCCTTCCATTTAGATTACCAAAGAGCATAGCATTACCTAAGTTATACAGGAGGTTCTCATTACTTATCTATTTTAAATATAGTATCAATAATTGATATATGTATACAAATAACTGATTCACATTGCTGGACAGTAGAAACTAACACAACTATGTGCCAATAAAATTAATTAAAATTAAGATAATCCCACATGAAACTTTTTAACACTTGATATTTATTAGCATGTTCAATAAAATATATGCTTGCAAAATACCTCGGCACTTCAGATGACTGACAGTTTTTCTGGGATTCAATGTGGTAAGCAAGATTTTGTTCTGATTTTTTATAATCAACATGTTTAAACAGCACACGATCACAAATGCACCTGATCTGCTTCCTTCCATTCCAATAATACTCATCAATATATATTTAATGCAGTGTCTCTAATCAATCACCTACATCAAAGTATTATTAATTGTTCTTAAAAGTTTGCCTTAAAGGCTGTATGCTATGTTATGCTCATTGCTCAGTTACGTCCAACTGTTTGTGACCCAATGGACTGCAGCATGTCAGGCCTCCCTGTCCTTCACTGTCACATGGAGTTTGCTCAAATTCATGCCCATTGAGCTGGTGATGCTATGTAACAATCTCATCCTCTGCTACCCACTTCTTCCTTTGCCTTCAATCTTTTCCAATATCAGGGTCTTTTCCAATGAATTGGCCTTCACATCAGGTACTGAAACTTCAAAGTATTGGAACTTTAGCTTTAGCATCAATCCTTCAAATGGATATTCAGGATAGTATTCCTTTAGGATTGAGTAGTTTGATATCCTTGCTGTCAAAGGGATTCTCAAGAATCTTCTCCAGCACCACAATTAGAAAGCATCAGTTCTTCGGTGCTCATCCTTCTTTATAGTCCAACTCTCACATGCATACATGACTACTGGAAAAACCATACCTTTGACTATACAGACTTTTTTGGCAAAGTGAGGTCTCTGTTTTTGAATATGCTATCTAGGTTTGTCATAGCTCCCCTTCCAAGGAGGAAGTGAAGTGAAATGAAGTGAAGTTGCTCACTCATGTCCGACTCTTTGTGACCCCATGGGCTGTAGACTACCAGGCTCCTCTGTCCATGGGATTTTCCAGGCAATAGTCCTGGAGTGGATTTCCATTTCCTTCTCCAGGGGATCTTCCCAACTCAGGGATCGAACCTGGGTCTCCCACATTGTAGACAGACGCTTTACCGTCTGAGCCACCAGGGAAGTCAAGGAGTAAGCATCTTTTAATTTTGTGGCTGCAGTCAATGTCTGCAGTGATTTTGGAGCTCAAGAAAATAAAATCTGTCACTGTTGCCACTTTTCCCCTTCTATTTTCCATGAAGTGATAGGAATGGATGCCATGAAGTGAAGTGAAGACGCTTTACCGTCTGAGCCACCAGGGAAGTCCTTAAAGCATAAAGGTTAGGCCTGGGATTCGAACTCCTGACCTCCGGACCCTAGCCTGCCTGCCTGCCTAACCGCTAGGCTAGTTTTTTAAATGTTGAGTTTTAAGCCAGCTTTTTCACTCTCCTCTTTCCCCTTCAGCAAGTGGCTCTTCAGTTCCTCTTCACTTTCTGTCATTAGAGTGGTGTCCTCTGCATATCTGAGGCTGTTGATATTTTCTCTTGGCAATCTTGATTTCAGCTTGCGATTCATCCAGCCCATCATTCTGTATGATGTACTCTACATAGAAGTTAAATAAGCAGGGTGACGATATACAGCCTTGTCATACACTTTCCTCAATTTTGAAGCAGTCTGTTTTTCCATGTCTGGTTCTAAATGTTGCTTCTTGACCTACATACAAGTTTCTCAGGATACAGGTGAGAGAGCAAATTCTTAGGCAGGTTGATAAGAAATCCGGACTCCCTGAGGAGGAGATAGGGGTCTGAAATTCTCAAGGAGGAGGAAAGGACAAATGCCTTTTTTCCCTTTCCATTCCTTAGTCTTAGTCACATAAAATGTTTTTTGTTTTTCTTTTAAGTGGAGAACTGATGATTACACAACAAACAACTCAGTTCAAACTCTATACTAAGCATTACATAACCACAGTATCCTGCTTGAGGACAGCTTCTCTTTGAAAACCTTCTGACTAATCCTGTTATCTTAGAATGTATATTATGTAAGATCTTTATATTGGTAGTTCTAATTCTGTCATATTTAAATGTAAATTATGGGAATAGGTCTAGTAAGATCTTTACAACCTTGAGACATTTTTTTGACCTATTGTAATAACCAATTTAAAAAGTATATAACTCAATCGCTTAGACTAGTGAGGGAGCACTCTGTTCCCCTTCTGATGTCTATGTCAGAAGCTTTCTCTATTCCTTTACATACTTTAATAAAACTCTGGTACACAAAAGCTCTTGAGTGATCAAGCCTTGTCCCTGGGCCTAAAGCTAAATCTTTTTTGGAGATCAGGAATCTGACACCATTCGCTGTAAGCTATCACAGGTAAAGTGAGTGAAGTCGCTCAGTTGTGTCCGATTCTTTGCAACCCCATGGACTGTAGCCCACCAGGCTCCTCCGCCTATNGCCTAAAGCTAAATCTTTTTTGGAGATCAGGAATCTGACACCATTCGCTGTAAGCTATCACAGGTAAAGTGAGTGAAGTCGCTCAGTTGTGTCCGATTCTTTGCGACCCCATGGACTGTAGCCCACCAGGCTCCTCCGCCTATGGGATTCTCCAGGCAAGAATACTGGAGTGGGTTGCCATTTCCTTCTCCAGGGGATTTCCCGACCCAGGGATTGAACCCAGGTCTCCTGCACTGCAGGCAGACGCTTTAACCTCTGAGCCACCTATTTCCATCTCTTTAAGAACTCTTCAGTTTGTTGTGCTCCACACAGTCAAAGGCTTTAGTGTAGTCAATGAAGCAGAAATAGATGTTTTTTGGAATTCCCTTGCTTTTTCTTTGATCCAGTGGATGCTGGCAGTTTGATCCCTGCTTCCTCTGCCCTTTCTGAATCCAGCTTGTATATCTGGAAGCTCTTGATTCACATACTTTGAAGACTAGCTTGAAGGATTCTGAACATAGCCTTACTAGCATGTTAAAGAGTGCAGCTGTATGGTAATTTGAACGTTATCTGGTATTGCCCTTCTTTGGGATTGGAGTGAGAACATGTTTTCCAGTCCTGTGACCACTGCTGTATTTCCCTAGTTTGCTGACATCTTGAGTGGGAGGTTAGAAAAGAAAATAGTTTTGTATGATGCAACTTTAACTTTTTCTAGATCAGTGAGGATATTCTAGTTTATACTTGAAAATCACTTCTTAATTACAGTGACTCATACTGCCAACATGAGCTTTTTCAAAAGACCATTACAATGAAAGAACAGCTAAAATAAAATCTGTCTGCTAAAGTATGACCTAGAACTGTAGTCAAGGGTGGACTTGGAGGAAGGAAGCACTTGAGTCTGGAAGCTTCTCTTGGCCTGTGCACATGGTGGATACTGCCAGCGATCTTCTTCATCCACTACGCAGACAGAGAGCACCCTTGGAAGGCACTAGGGTCCCCCGTAGCAGGCTCTTCGCATAGCTCCTCAATGCTCACAGCTTCAAGTGAGCCAAGTTAACTGGCCCTGAGATGGAACGTTGTGTCTGTCTGTGCAGAAGAACATGTGAGTGGGCACCCCAGGACTTTAGAAAGGGAATGAGACGGGTCCTTCTTGTGAACCAGCTGTGATCATGGACAAGGTACTCAGTCCCCCTGGAACCAGCTGTAGACAGGCTGGATTGTGGCCACCGTGGTCTTTTTGCTCAAAGCCACTCTTTTTCCCTGAGGCTCGGGCTACTCAGGTCCTAGACCCAGGGAGGTCCCAGTTTCCTGACATAGTTTCAGGAGATATGGGAAGAATTTCAGAAGGAGCTTGGTGGCATTTGCAGTTGGAGCTGAGATTTTCAAGATGTGTATAAGAGACAGAACCTAAGCTCCTCGGAAAGCAGAGTCTAAGACCATGTATGTGTGAATGTGATCCCAGGGAAAGGAGATAGAGAGAAGCAAAAATAGGGATGTGATATTGAGTTAGTCACCATAAAGGTAACCAGTTCCCAATCCTGCCAGATTCAGAGTTAACTACTTGAGGGACAAAGGGAGATGATTTATCCTTTGAGCATCCACATTAGTTAGGATGACCACATAGGCCATATAGTAAAAGCTATAGTTTTTCTAGTAGTCATATACAGATGTGAGAGTTGGGCCATAAAGAAAGATGAGCACCAAAGAACTAATGCTTTAGAACTCGTGTTGGAGAAGACTCTTCAGAGTGCCTTGAATCCTAAAGGAAATCAACCCTGAATATTCATTGGAAGAAGTGATGCTGAAGCTGAAGCTCTGATACTTTGGCCACCCGATGCAAAGAGCCAACTCACTGGAAAAGACCCCAGCGCTGGGGAAGATTAAGGAAAGTAGGAGCAGGGGGGTGACAGAGGATGAGATGATTGGATGGCATCACCAACACAATGGACATGAGTTTCAGCAAACTCTGGGAGGTAGTGAGGTATAGGGAAGACTGGCACGCTGCAGTCCATGGAACTGCAAAGAGTTGGATACTAGTTAGCAACTGAACAACAAGTAAGTGTTAACTTCCTTGAGCTTTTTAATTGCTATATGTGAGTAGAGCAGAGTGAACAGGTACCATCCTGTGGTTTCTGAGGAGTCCCAAGGAAGAAGTGAAAGATACATGGCTTGAGGTTCAAGGCAAAGTACTATCAATCATACGTATACNAAGCAACCTAGATGTCCATCAGCAGATGAATGGATAAGGAAGTTGTGGTACATATACACAATGGAATATTTCTCAGCTATAAAAAAGAGTGCATTTGAGTCAGTTCTAATGAGGTGGATGAAACTGGAGCCTATTATACAGAGTAAAGTAAGTCAATACAGTATGTTAACACATATATATGTAATTTAGAAAGATGGCAATGACAACCCTATATACAAGACAGCAAAAGAGACATAGATGTAAAGAAGAGACTTTTGGACTATGTGGGAAATGAGGTTGGGATGATTTGAGAGAATAGCATTGAAGCATGTATATTACCATATGTAAAAGAGATGATAAAAGCAACTTTGATGCACGAAGCAGGGCACTCAAAGCCTGTGCTCTGGGACAACCCAAGAGGGATGGGTTGGGGAATGTGGTGGGAGGGGAGTTCAGGATGGGGGGAATACATGTACACCCATGGCTGATTCATACTGATATATGGCAAAACCCACCACAATATTGTAAAATAACTAGCCTCCAATTAAAGTAAATAATTAATTTTTTTTTAAGTCAGACAAATTCATTTACAAACAAGCAGAAAGCCTCATGAAAATGCAATAACCAACAAGGACCTACTGCATAGCATAGGAAACTCTGCTTAATGTTATATGGCAGGCTGGATGGGAGAGTATTTTGAGGGAGAACGGATACATGTATATATGTGGATGGCTGAGTCCCTTTGCTGTCCACCTGAAATTATCACAACATTGTTAGTCAGCTATACTCCAACACAAAATAAGTTTTTTTTAAAATTTTAGTTTTCAAGGAAAAGAAAGGAAAAAGGAAATTCAGAAAACTGTTACTCAAAATTCCAGGGACTATTGTTTCCACCAAATCACCAATGAACTCCACACAGATAATAGCTAGAAAGGAAAACCAAAACCATTTTTTAAAGCTATTTTGTTTTTTCAAAAGCAAATATTTCCCTGGCATAAGTTAGCAGAGTAAACACAGACTTTTCCTTCCCTGCCTGGTGAAAACACAGGTGACTGAACGGATTTACATACTTGAAGAAGACTTGGCAACCTTCTCATTCTAATTTCAAGAATATTATTTATTTGGACTGAGGTCTCCTTTCTAAAAAAAAGCTCTTTGTGTCTTGAATAGGCATGTGTTAATACATTAGACAAGCCAAAACAAACTCAAGCTAAGACTGTTGCACTATAGAAAGAGTTATCCTTTTATTTCATTATTTCCTAAATTCTTCTTTGCTTGTGGTTATGTTGCAGGAACTATTTCATTGAGGTGAAAATGCAAAGCTTTACCAAAGAATGTAATTTTATAATTATTTCATTGATGTGTTTTTCATATCAATCAAAGATTCAAGCCTGCAAACACTGGTTGAGAGCCTTCCAGTGTGCTGGGCCCTAATGAATACAAAGATGAAGATTACTATGAGTTAAGGTGATAAATGCTGCTTTGGTGATAAGATCAAAATGTTGAGAGAACAGAGGAAAGAGCAATTAATCTTGTGTGGGCCAACTGGGAAAAGAAAAGTGGATTCAGAGTGAGGGTGGTGGCTTTCAAGAGCTCCAGGGAGCAGTCTCTGGGTGTTTTCTGGGACACAACGGTGCTGGGGGGCAGGGTGCCCAGAGCCCACTGTTGCTTCAATCCAAGTATATCTCCTTCCATCTGGTTTCTGGGTTGGAAGTCTGCATTAGACTTCTCAGACAAAATGCTTGTCTTTTGAAAAGTAATTTTTTAAAACTACTAAAACAAGATGCCCTTTGATCTGAGCTTTCAAGGTTATAGAATTTATCCAAATAGAGATGAAATGCAGTGGTTTCAGCTCCTTTCAGGTATTCAAATTCTCAAGCCCAAGTATTTAACCCTAACCTTTCTCCTAGCTCCAGTATCCTTCTCCAGTCTACCCGCTATACTCTCTACCACATCCTAGAACTATCAATGGCTCCCCACTGCCTACCAGATAAAGTCTGGTCTCCAGACATAACCTATGAAATCCTCCCTAATCAGGCTCTAAATGCCTTCTATCAGCCATTTTTTCCACGTATCCAAAGATATTGTTGGAGACAGTTCTCCGCAGGTCTTCCACGTTTCTGTACGTTCTGCAAATGGAGGCACTCACACATGTTGTCCCAGAGTATCTCTCCAAGAATGTTTGTAGAGTGAGCAACCTTGGAAAACAGTGACAGTGAGTCTTCCCAGAGTGAAGGGAAAGTGTGCTTGCTTTTCAGTAAAGATAATGTCTCCAGATAAATGAAGAAGATGCAGTGCACATATACAATGTAATGTTCAGTTCAGTCAGTTCAGTCGCTCAGTCGTATCCAACTCTTTGCGACCCCATGAATCACAGCATGCTAGGCCTCCCTGTCCATCACCAACTCCCGGAGTTCACTCAGACTCACGTCCATCGAGTCAGTGATGACATCCAGCCATCTCATCCTCTGTCGTCCCCTTCTCCTCCTGCCCCCAATCCTTCCCAGGATCAGAATCTTTTCCAATGAGTCAACTCTTCACATGAGGTGGCCAAAGTATTGGAGTTTCAGCTTTAGCATCAGTCCTTCCAAAGAACACCCAGGGCTGATCTCCTTTAGAATGGACTGGTTGGATCTCCTTGCAGTCCAAGGGACTCTCAAGAGTCTTCTCCAACACCACAGTTCAAAAGCATCAATTCTTTGGTGCTCAGTTTTCTTCACAGTCCANTCAGCTTTAGCATCAGTCCTTCCAAAGAACACCCAGGGCTGATCTCCTTTAGAATGGACTGGTTGGATCTCCTTGCAGTCCAAGGGACTCTCAAGAGTCTTCTCCAACACCACAGTTCAAAAGCATCAATTCTTCGGTGCTCAGCTTTCTTCACAGTCCAACCCTCACATCCATACATGAATTAGAAACCTGCTAAAATGAATTTTGTATACCACTTGTAGATGCTTATATTCTTGAAGAAGCAATTGGTTGGTTCTGAATAGGTGAAAAATTAGTCATGTATTAAACTTTAAGAAATATGACTCAAGCTGATTTTTAAAGTTGACAAATTGTCGTGGACATATCAAGTTCTTCTAGGAAAGTTTAATCAGAATGCACATACTCTAATTTGGGAAGCTGCTTTGCCTTGCTGTAAAGTTCTGTGTTTAAGAATGTTGTTTAGTTGCTAAGTTGTGTCCGACTTTGTGACCCCATGGAGTGTAATCCTCCAGTGTTCTCTATCCTTGGGATTTCCTAGGCAAGAATACTGGAGAGGGTTGCCATTTCCTTCTCCAGGGCATCTTCCTTACCCGGAGATCTTCCTCACCCATGGATCAAACCCACGTTTCCTGCATTGGCAGGCAGATTCTTTACCACTGAGCCACCAGGGAAGCCCTTGAGTATGTTACCAAAGCATTACACAATTGAAAAATGACAAGGATATGGTGAACATTAAGGCCTTCCCCTAACTTTTGTCCTTTGTCTTAAGATTTAATTTTTTTTTCCTTTATCCTGATTTTAAAAAGTAAATTAACTTTATTGAGACATGCTTTACATAAAACAAAACACACCCATTTTAAGTCCGCAGTTCTTGATGAGTTTTGGACAGATGCATGTGCTTGCTTTACAACTGCCGGGCTGTTGTTACTGCTGCTGTTGCTGCATTGCTCCATCCAGACAGAGAACACTTCCATTGTCCTGAAAAGTTCTTTCATGATTCAGGCACTCACCCTATTTTGAAAAGAAATTTTAAAACCATTTTTTTTTCTTTTCTCATCTGTTGAGCTACCCCAATACACTAGTGTCTCTTCTTTCCTTTTGATTATTGCTGCTCTAGCAGTCTGTCACTTTGTTGGATTCAAAACAGGGAGCGGCTTATTGGCTCTACTGACTAGGCAGAGGGGAATATGCCTTATTATTTTTTTATTTTGTTCTCAGTGACCTCTCACACATCCTCTGAAATCTCCATCCATCCATCCATCCATCCCACCCCCCTCCACCCACCTATCCGTTGATCCCNGTAGCCTGCTAGGCTCCTCTGTCCGTGGGATTTTCCAGGCAAGAATGCTGGAGTGGATTGTTATTTCCTCCTCCAGAGCATCTTCCCAACCCAGTAATCGAAGTTGGGTCTCCTGCATTGAGTCACCAGGGAAGCCAGTAGCAGTTACCAAATCAACTGGAGAGCTTTTAATCATAGCATTCATTTCATTTCTTAGAGTTTCATGAACCACCTCTCCAGCTTGACTTGCTAGGGTTACTGCATAACCAATGCATTCGTGCCAAGGGTCAGCCATCTTCTCTTGCAGAAGGACATGAGGCTGGGACCCCACAGCAGGATCCAATGCTGGGCTTTTCCAGAGGGAGAATTAATTTCAACTAAAAAAAAAAAAGCACGCTATTTTAATGCTATTACTGGAAATGCTAAAATTGCCAGTTACTCACATTAATTTCTACTGGACAGAGCTATTCTATAGGCATATGTCATGCCCATAAATGAAGTCAGATTCAGTTGCAGGCTTAGGAATCATATGACCTTTGCCGTCACAAGTCTGAAATGAGTCAAGTGTGCTAGTTGTTACCTAGTAGAACTCGTTTATTAACAAGGCTGCATGTGATAGAACCTGGTAGGGGCAGAAGTTCTATCCTGGCCTTTGCATTTACCTGGATATGAGAACATGGTGGAGGATTCAGCCCTTCTTTCTGTATAAATCAGGCCAGGTTTTTTTTTTTTTTTTTTTAAAGACTAATCTTCCCCACATCTTCCAGGATGCTGTTTTTTGCACAGCTCTTTGCTTCCCAGAGTCCTGAGCGGCACCTGTTCTGACACCAGCCCTTAAGTTTCTGTGCTATATCATGCAGAAGGCACTTGGTCTCATACCACACCAGCTGTGGGTGCCATATGGAAGAGCCGTACCGTATACATTGTACAGAGTGTTTCTGAAGCCAGAAGGAATGTTGAAGAATGTGTAGCTGATTTAGCTGTATCTTTTCCTTCCCTTTGAAAATTTTAACCATTGACATATCTTTAGTCTATAAATAGAATCATGTAGGGAGATAATTCTAAGTTAAAACCAAGTCTGTACTTTTGTTTTTATATGGGCATGGGCGGTATATAGATGTGTGAAGGTAGAGGTTGACCATTTAGATACAGATGTGTCTGACTTTCCAATAAAATATGTGCATGTATAAATGAATGGAGATGGTGTGTGCCAAGCAGGATGTTTCTGTATTTGAAGCAAAGATCTCCTCCTTCTGTAATAGTTGGAAAGAAAGTTCTGTTTCTGCTTCTGCCTGCTTCAGGTGCAGAGCTCTCCTATATGGCTGCCGCGGATTGATGGAGAAGGCCATTGTCTTGACTGAGCCCAGCCTTGCTGATGTGCTTTTCATCACTCAAAGAGCAGGGATCAGTGGCCCCCTGTAGGGATGGTACCAACTGAAGCCAGGCTTCAGGCTGTATTTGCCTTTGGAGTAACCGCTTTTCTTCTTTTCCTTCCACCTCTTCTAGGCAGAACAGGGCTGCTTGCTGATCTCTTGCCCAGTTTTGCTGTGGAGATTATGCCAGGTATTCAGTCATTTAACTCTGTATTTGCTTAATTTGCTATCCCTCCATCTGTCTTGCTTCTGCATTAGTTACTAATTGCTCCTTTAACTTATTTGCACATTTGTCTATATATGTCTGTGGTATTTTCCAGGATGAACTAAGCCCATTGGAAGAGCCTTCAAATTGTATTTCTTCTGTTACTAGGCCCTAAAAGAATAATGGTAATTAAAAACAGGCTGAGACTTGGCCCAGTCCTTCTGTGTCAGTTGCGCAGGCCCTGTGACATTCTCAGTATCTTGCTTGCACCCAGTTGCTGTAAGTGTCTTTAATGGAGTTGCTATTTATCTGCATTCCTTGTTCCCTAAGTTTCATGTTTAAAAGTGAAAGTGGAAGTCGCTCAGTCATGTCCAACAAATTGCGACCCCATGGACTATACAGTCCATGGAATTCTCCAGGCCAGAATACTGGAGTGGGTAGCCTTTCCCTTCTCCAAGGGATCTTCCCAACCTAGGGATCAAACCCAGGTCTCCTGCACTGCAGGCAGATTCTTACCAGCTGAGCCACAAAGGAAGCCCAAGAATACTGGAGTGGGTAGCCTATCCCTTATCCTGACCCAGGAATCAAACCGGGATCTGCCTTGCAGGCAGATTCTGTACCAGCTGAGCTATCAGGGAAGCCCAAGTTTAATGTTTACCCATTCATTGTTGTACAACCATGTTACTTGGAATTGCCTTTTATAACTTTATCAAAACATTTTTTCTAACCTTATGAATGCTATGTACCCCTCCTACCTTGAAAAGTACACATTTACAGGTCTATATTGCTTTGTATACAATCTATATTGCTTTCGGAGAAGGCAATGGCACCCCACTCCAGTACTCTTGCCTGGAAAATCCCATGGATGGAGAAGCCTGGTGGGCTACAGTCCACGGGGTCGCGAAGAGTCGGACACGACTGAGTGACTTCACTTTCACTTTTCACTTTCATGCATTGGAGAAGGAAATGGCAACCCACTCCAGTGTTCTTGCCTGGAGAATCCCAGGGACGGGGGAGCCTGGTCCGCTGCCGTCTCTGAGGTCACACAGAGTCAGACACGACTGAAGCAACTTAGCAGCAGCAGCAGCAGCATATTGCTTTGTATACAATAACAAAGCAATTACAAAGCAATTTAGGACTTTTTGACCTCCTAAATCCCTGGGGTCCATGGACCCTATCAAGGACACCTGCACCAAATGCACACCACTGTCTAAAAAGAATGAACTATGGGAGAGGACATATCCAAACAGTAGAAAAGGGTGAGATTCAGTTTTGCTTTGGAGGGCTTCTGCCAAAGGGTTAAGAGCTAATAATTGAGAGCAACAGAAAGATACAAACTAATCCTGGTGATTGTTTTAGACTTGATTCAAGTTCTAAGAAATATCCAGAGTCCCCACGGTTGAGCTTCACTCTTCTGTGAAATCTCCAGATCCTTCCCCATTAGCTGGTTAACTCAAATACAGACATTCTTCTTACTGATGTTGATCCCAAGATCACAAATAGACATTTCTTTTTGATCTGCCTTATCCAGAGTTCAGTCAATTTGTACTCATTTTTTTCATCACAAAAAACCCCACAGTGTTACTCTGCATTGCCTCAAACTAGATGCTGCATCCCCAAGTCTCAAGGAAAAGTTATTGTATTTCTCATACCTGGTCCAGGTCCTCCGAATTCCGCCCCCTCCACCCCCCTGCCCCGCCACTTTCTGACTCCAACAATATTTCTCCAAGGCAACCTGCCAGTCTTTAATCCTTGCCTGACTGACCCAAGTTATAGCGACCATAGCACACAGCTCTTCTAGTCCTCAGGGCCCGTGTCTATCTCAGGTCACATTGTGTTACTATGTTAGTGCAAAGGCAATGCCAAAGCCTTCAACTATCTACTGCCCTCAGCAAGAAGCTCTTCCAGAACATTCTGGCCTTCTCACTTCCGCCCTGAAGAGAGAGTGACCTAGTTAATTTGAGTGTGTTTCTGTTGGGTGAGTGAAGAGGGACACTTAGGAAATCTAAGTTGTGTGTTTTCTCTGAGAAAATTATGTTCTAAGCAAAGGTCAAATAACTTTATCATGATCATAAAACCCTTTATCTAACCAAAATGTCGTATTCTCAAGCTCCAAATGACTGTCCTATTTTGTTGAAGAAATATTTAATAACTAAAATTCAAACAAAATAATGTATACTTGAAGTTGGTTGCAAAGGGATTTTTGGTAGATGGTTTTCAATCAAAATGAATTGCTTTAATCTTTTGCTTTGAAAGGAAATCATGGCTCATTCCAGTCCGTCCCAGGCCCCCAGCAGGACATTAGGTCTTATAGCCAAGTCCCAAAAGCATGACATCAAGTCACTCGAGGGCCACAGTCATTTTTATCTAAGCCAAATGGAGTTTGTTTCCTTTCTCTTTATCTTTTGGATAGGCAAATGAATTAAATTCATGTTCACTCTCTGGCAGAGCTGTGAAAATAGCTGACGTTAACAAACATGGTCAGATATACAGATTAGCCTTGCCAGTCATCACAGCCTGAATCACTTTANGAGCCTGGTGGGCTGCCGTCTATGGGGTCGCATAGAGTTGGACATGACTGAAACGACTTAGCAGCAGCAGGCATTTCATACCTGTGACTCATTAATTTTACACATGAAAGTTTGTGGAGAGGTATAAACTTCCAGATGACTTGAATTCTTAAGCAAGGAACTTAGATCACATGAGTAAGATGCTCCAGGGTACTAAAAGAGTGTAACTTGAACCCAAAGACCTGGCTTCTGCTGCCTGCTCCTTGGTAGTATGGCCTTGGAACAGGTATTCGGTCTTTCTGTCGACAATTTCCCTTCCTTGAATATAGTAGAACCAGATTCTCACCTTATTATGTGAACAGTAATATGTAATAAAGTCAAACTACAGCATTGAAAACCATTCATAACTGTATACAGTTAAATTTTGCTTTAACAACTGCACAGTGGGAATAAACACACGGGGATAAATGTTCATACAGGAAGTTCAAAGGAGTATTCAGTGAGTGGCAACTCCCTTCTGCTTCCCTCACAAAAAACACACTTGACCCAGAGAATGTTCTTAATAATCGCTGGGTTTTAACGTGTGAGCTCAGTTGTTCAGTCGTGTCCAACTCTCTGTGACTGTATGAACTGTAGCCCAACAGTCTCGTAGTGACCCTAGATTTCTCATCCTGGTTAATTCAATGTTGAATTAATGTAGTGGCTTGCCAAATTAGAATTTTGGTTTACCTAGTTAGACATGATTGCAGACTTCAAGACTCTTGGAGACTTGTTTCTCTTAGCTGATCTACTATTTAAATTAGGTACAGGAAGTCCCCGCATGAGGACAGCCCAAGAAATCATCCAGGCATTCCATGAGGGAGGTTGGGGGACTCCCCCTGCACACACAGCCAGAAGCACAGAAGCCCTTTCAACATCCAGAAATAGATCTCCCATTGAGCCTCTGTTTATCTCCTCTGACCATAAAAAGCAGCTGGCTCGGCAGGAAAGACTGGTGGCTGCAATTAACTCCAGGAGATTGTAAGCCCAGTCCCAAGCAACATGAATAAAGGCTACTCAAAGAACTTTTGGAGTCATGTTGCTAGCTCATTGCTAGGACTATTCGGTCATCTGAGGAGGAAATCTGTGAGCTAAACACTAGACACACTGCAACATTTCCTGTGGCCACCAGAGGCACTCAGAATCATCGCGTTATTCTGGGAGATGCTTCAGAATGATGAAATATCTAAAAAATGATTAAATGCTGATGGCATTTTGTTAGATGAAAAGCATCCAAAAAAAAGACTGCTTAATCCCATTGTTTTCCTCTTCTGTGACTTTGTATTCAAACTTTTGCTCAGTATTAGACTAATAGGGGCTTCCCTTATAGCTCAGTCAGTAAAGAATCTGCCTGCAATTCAGGAGACCCAGGTTCGATTCCCTGGTTGGGAAGATCCTCTGGAGAAGGAAATGGCAATTCACTCCAGTGAGTGGAGAATCCCATGGACAGAGGAGCCTGGCAGGCTACAGTCCATGGGGTGAAAAGAGTCAGACACGACTTCATTGCTAAACAATTAGCAGGTCATTAGGAAACAACGTCAAACATCTCTCATATTTTTGCTAAGAGCCCTTAAGACTACTATTTTTGTTGCTTATTTTCTATACAAATAGAAAGGCCTGGAAAATTGCAGTAATTTAATTCACTGTACATGTGTCCAGGAGCAGAAACAGGAAGTATCAAGTGCAACCAAATGACCATCTGACNAAAAAAAAAAAAGAAAACAACCCTGCTGTTTTCAATAACCCTTTCTTGCACCCTGTGGGAACTATTTAACCTTTCTGGTAGGTGGGAGGGGAGCGGGGGACAGGAGCTGGTTGCTGGATTTGGCCTGAGGAATAAACTTCAGATTAGATTGGCCAAAGGCTTCCTCGTGCCACAGACAGGAAGTGGATGGAGGCATGATTTCACCGTTCTGCGTTTCTCCCCAGAGACTGAGTGTGTGTCCAGGGAAAGTGGGAGAAGACAGGAGAAACAAGCTTCCATGAGCATTCAGCGCCCACCTCTCTCAGGACATCCGTGGTCATTTGGTTTTATTCACCCGATGTTTTTGTGGAGGACTGCGGCTCTGCTTACTTGTTTCCTCAACTTCCTGCAGCATCATCCAGTGACAAGGAAGCATCCCAGCATCCCAAGAGAGAGGTACTTCCAGAACCAGGTTGAGCAGCTCTGGTCTTAAGGATGGAGAGCCCAGCTTGATTCCATGCTCTGTCTTCTTGGATTTCTCCATCATCTTCTTCATTTGTGGGTTAGATCCCTGGGTTGGGAAGATCCCTTGGAGGAGGGCATGGCAACCTACTCCAGTATTCTTGCCTGGAAAATCCCATGGGCAAAGAAGCCTGGCAGGCTACAGGCCATGGGGTCGCAAAGAGTCAGACACAACTGAGCATGGTTTCTCCATTCAGTGAATTAAGTGCTTGGAAAGTGCAGCAGGGGAGGTTTGGCTTGGCCCCATGAAGACATAGATGACTCACAGCTTTGCTCAAAGCCCTTGTACTCTGCTGGGCACTGTCTGTCCTGGGGTGACCTCCACAGGGACAACACACAAAGCTCTCCTGGGCTCCTCCCTGCTGCCCCCCAGGTACCCTCTCAGTCTGGGCAGAACACACTGAAGAGCTCACTTTGCTCCAGCAAAAGCATTTCCTCCCCCAACGCCCTCTAGAAAGTTCTGTGCACCCCCAAGCAACCCCAGCACTTCATGTCCATCTGGGGGGACCAATAGTCCAGCTCTGCCTGGGACTAAAGGGATTCAGAGGAGGTGGGGCTTTTGTTTTTAAAACTAGGAAAGTCCCTGGCAAACCTGAATGAGTTGCTCACCCCAAGAGAAGTGTACATGCATACGTGCTAAGTCACTTCAGTCCTGAGACTCTTTGTGACCCTCTCTAGACCATAGCCTGCCAGGCTCCTCTGTCCATGGGATTCTCCAGGCAAGAATACTGGAGTGGGTTGCCATGCCCTCCTCCAGGGGATCTTCCCAACCCAGGGATCGAACCCAGGTTTCTCATGTCTCCTGCACTGGCAGGCGGGTTCTTCACCACTAGTGCCACCTGGGACAGTGTGTGACAGGCAAATAGACATGCTGCTTCTCAGCTGAAACCGATCACTTAGAATGGGATCCAGCCAGGTCAAACGAGAAAGGGATGTCATGGCGGTGTAAGAGTTCCTTGGGAAAAATGATGTCTCACTGCTCCCCCACCCGCCCCAGCACACTCAGCAGTTACTGGTGGAAATCTGAAATCAAAGTCAGAATTGGGAAGGAGGGCTTCCCTGGTGGTACAGCTGTCAAGAATCTGCCTTGCAATGCAGGGGACTCAAGTTCGATCCCTGATCCAGGAAGATCCCACACGTCATGGGGCAACTGTGCCCGTGTACCAGAACTACTGAGCCTGTGTTTTAGAGCCTGGGAGGCACAACCTCTGAAGCCCAAGCACCCTAGAGCCTGTGCTCCACAATAAGAGAAGCCACCGCAATGAGAAGTCCACTCTGCCGCTAGAGAAAGCCTGCACACAGCAGTGAAGCAGCAGCACAGCCAAAAGTAAGTACATAAAAACAAAATAAAAGAGTAGATGTATATTTTAAAGTAAAAATTATATACTGGGCTTCCCTCCTGGTTCATCGGTTAAGAATCTGCCTGCCAGTGCAGGGGACAGAGGTTTGATCCCTGGTCCAGAAAGATCCTACGTGCCAGTTAAGCCCATACATCACAACTACTGAGGCCCAAGTACCGAGAACCTGTGCTCTGTGAGAAGAGAAGCCATGGCAATGAGAAGCCCAGTGAGAAGCAGGCACGACTAGACAATGCCTGCTCACAGCAACGAAGACCCGGCACAGCCACAGATAATGTTCTCCTTTTAGTTATATATTAATTATATATATTATTATATTAAAATTATGTGTGAATATATACATATGTGTGT
>SJYV01025021.1:0-11305 GCA_006410875.1 Neotragus pygmaeus | reverse complement strand
GGCTCCTCCTCCGTGGGGCTCCTCCCCGTTGGGGCTCGTCCCCATGGGGCTCTTCCCCGTTGGGGCTCCTCCCCCGTGGGGGCTCCTCACTGTGGGGCTCCTCCCCCGTGGGGCTCCTCCTCTGTGGAGCTCCTCCCCGTTGGGGCTCCTCCCCATTGGGACTCCTCCCCGTGGGGCTCCTCCCCGTAGGGCTCTTCCCCGTTGGGGCTCCTCCCCCGTGAGGCTCCTTACTGTGGGGCTCCTCCCCGTGGGGCTCCTCACTGTGGCAGCCTCTCTGGTTGCAGAGCCTGTGGGCTCAGCTGCTCCCCAGCACACGGGATTGTCCAGGACCAGGGACTGAACTGGTTTCCCCTGCATTGCAAGGCAGACTTAATGGCTGGATCACCAGTGAACCCCCTACAGAGGTGACCTCTGGTGAGAAGGTCACCAGAGGTGAACTACCCCACCCCCCCTTTTTCCCCCAGCAATAAGAACACTGAGCATCTGTGGTAGGTGTTAGGGATAAAATGAGGAACATACACCTGGTCCCTGTGTTTTGGGACTTAAAACTTTTGTTTGTTTGTTTGTTTGGTGCTAAGCTTTCCTGGAGGGGTGTTCTCTAGTGTCCCCAGGTGGCTATGGAAACTCATGGATGGCTATGATCGTGCCTTCCGGCGCGTTTGTAAACCTTAACCTCTATATGAGCTATTGGTGTTTTGCAAGTGTCCCGTACCCACTTCTTAAAACAGTTTGCAGTTTAATCTTTTACATTCCTCTGTGGAACCACTGCTGCCCCTGAGCCGAGTTAATCTAGGGGGAATATTTGTTGCCATCTAAGAGTTAATACAGTGTTTAGTGATTTCATTTATTTACTTGTTTCAGGTTTTCTTCTTTCTTCTCCTGTCCTCCACTCCGCACTAGATGCTAAGTTCCAAAACACAGGGACCAGGTCTCTATTCCTTGTTTTATCCCTAACAACTACCATAGATGTTCAGTGTTCTTATTACTGGGAAAAAAGGATGGGGGGGGGGTGGTTCACCTCTGGTGACCTTGTCACCAGAGAAGTCCCCTCTGTAGGCATACTTTACGTATTCTGTGTATTAATCCTTTGCCTATTATACGTTACACATATTTTCTTCCGGTCTTTAATTCTCTTTTAACCTCGATGACTGCACTTTTGCCTTGCCCTTTTTTAAAATTATGAAATGTGATTTGTTAACTGAAATGTAGTCATATAAAAATTGAAAGTGCCTTCTTCTGATCTTTCCAGGCAACCACTGTCAAGAGCTCTGGTTTATCTTTTCCAATTTTCTCTGTTCTCACCACCATCTCTGTGACCCCAGTCACCAGTGAGGCATAGTTTCTGGCTGTTTCTCCATAAATGCAGCTCTGATCTATCAGATTCTTTCTCAGGCCGCTTAATACTCATTTTTAGAGAGGATCCCTGGAGTTGATCCAGGCGTCCCCTCCGACTGGCATCCGGGGGGTTTCCAGCTCTCCGTCACTCAGTACTCGGCAGCAGTCCTGCGTCCTTTCTGCCACTCAGGCGCTTCTCTGTCTTTTGTGTTTGCTGGGACTCCAGCCACCATTGTTGTTGTTGAGTTGCTAAGTCGTGTCTGACTCTTTGGACCTCATGGACTGTAGCCCACCAGGCTCCTCTGTCCAGGGGATTCTCCAGGAAGAGTACTAGAGTGGCTTGCCATTTCCTTCTCTGGAGGATCGTCTCAGCCCAGGGGTGGAACCTGCATCTCCTGCGCTGGCTGGTGGGTGCTCTACCCCTGGGAAGCCCGATACCCCGTGTGTTAATGGTGCTGTAACAATTTGTTTTGTTTTCTCACCCTCAGCTCCATGGCTACATGGAAAACAAGCCCCTGGGGCTTCAGATCTTCATTGGGACGGCGGACGAGAGGATCCTTAAGCCCCATGCCTTCTACCAGGTACATCGAATCACAGGGAAAACCGTCACCACCACCAGCTACGAGAAGATCGTGGGCAACACCAAAGTCTTGGAGATTCCGCTGGAGCCGAAAAACAACATGAGGGCAACGTAAGGCCGGGGGCGACGGCGGTGGGNGGATCCTTAAGCCCCATGCCTTCTACCAGGTACATCGAATCACAGGGAAAACCGTCACCACCACCAGCTACGAGAAGATCGTGGGCAACACCAAAGTCTTGGAGATTCCGCTGGAGCCGAAAAACAACATGAGGGCAACGTAAGGCCGGGGGCGACGGCGGTGGGTCCTCACAGGGAGGGGGTGGGCCGCACGGCAGGGGTGCGGTGGGTCCTCACAGGCAGGGAGTGGGCCGCGGCAGAGGTGAGGCTGGTCTTCACAGGCAGGGGGTGGACCGCGCCCCAGAGGTGCGGGCTTGACTCTGTGGAATTGATGGGAGCAGCTTGATGGGGTCCCCAGTCTGTGATGGACCCGCAGAGATTGCTGTTTTAAACGTTCTAGACCCTGATATTTTTCAGGTGTGTTGAGAGGAAGGCTGCTTACGCACCTTTAGATGATGTTGTTTGGAATGAGGCTAAACTTATTTTTATGAAAATTATTTATTTGACTTAAAATCATTAAGTAATAATGCAGGTAGATCTAACCTCACAGGGCTGACATGCGTGTGCCTGAATGTGGGGAGCATTGCACCCGTGTGGAGTGTGAACGACTTTATTCGAGACTAGTCTCAAACTTGAGAACTGCAAGCACATAGAAAGAGCTCCTGTTGCGCCGTCTGCTCGGGGTCCCAAGTGTTAACCTTTTCCACCTTTGCTTTCTGACTGTTTTCTCCCGCTCCCTCCGTTTTTTCCGGAACCAGCTGAGAGTTAGTTGCAAACATTATGCCTTTTTTACACCAAGGTACGTGTATCAGATTCAAGGTGTTTGCTGTTGATACACTATTCTCACTATCGCATAGTCCATAGCCAATTTTCCCCAGTTGCGTGTTTGAGTTTTTTCAGATACTTTTGAAGTAGAACAGCTGGCATGCAGAATCTCCCTAGAGAAGTAACCCCCCGGGGAGTTTCCCCAATCGCTTTGTGTTTTATCCCCCATTGTGGTCTTACTTCCTGGCTGAACAATTCATCCGTATATTGCAGTCGCCCACTATGGGTGACCTCCAGCTCCCTGAGATGGTCGGTGGTCAGTGGGCTATCTCCTCTCCTGCAGCATCGACTGCGCGGGGATCCTGAAGCTGAGGAACGCGGACATCGAGCTGCGGAAAGGCGAGACGGACATCGGGAGGAAGAACACGCGTGTGAGGCTGGTGTTCCGCGTGCACGTTCCCGAGGCCAGCGGAAGGATCGTCTCCCTGCAGACGGCGTCCAACCCCATCGAGTGCTGTAAGTTGGGTTCTGGGCAGGGCAGGGCGGGTCTGCAGCAAGTGCAGTGGACACGACCTTTCACCCCGGGCCTTGTCGCCTGGGCAGTGTGCCCTGCAAGACTGGGCAGGGCCCACAGGGATGAACACGGCCCAAGCTGACCAAAGGGCCCAGAGCCCGCGCACATTGCAGGGTTTCTCTCTGCTTTACTCGTGGAGGGTTTCATGCGAAAAATAATATGGCTGAGAAGCAGCCCACAGCTTGGTTGACAAGATCTGAAGTGTATACATGTTGGGCTGGTCTCAGAAAGGGCAGATGCAGTTGGAGTGAGTTGGCTGTACTGAGGGTCCTCTGTTGCTGGTCCTCTTCTCTTCTCTCAGTAGAGTGATAATGACATCACAGTGGCTCTCGCTTCCAGAATGGTGACTCCACCAGTCACTGGGCTGAGTGCTCAGTGTGCAGAATTCATGTCATCACGCCCTTTTAGAGAAGTAGGATGGAGATGAGGGGCTGGGTGACTTGTACCAGCAGAGTGGGCTTTGAGCAGGAGCTTTGGTATACAGGAGCCACCACCCTCAATCCATCCATGTGTTTCCTGAGAATCTGCTCACTGTCTTGTGCTGTGCTGAGGACATGCAGATGAGCGTGATGTTGTCTCTGTCATTCATGAGACTGTGGTCTGGTAGAGAGAAAGATACCCAAACAAAGATGCAGAAGATTTTCAGAATCCTGTATGGGGACGGGTGCCAAGATCTGCCATTTGACAAGGCTCTGCGCAGAGGCCTGGCCCAGCTCCCCCAGGCTTCAAAAAATGAAACTGTTCTGAGCTCATTCTTAGGTACTTTGGGCAAGTTTGTTGTTGGATTTTGTAGTTAGGCCTGACAAAACTTATTGTCAGCTCAGCTTTTGAGAATTTAGAAGTCATTTTAAAAGCATAAAGAGGGAAAGAAGTAAACTGTTATAGAAACAGAAGCAGTTTTTATAACTTTTGAAGTCCTGTTCTTCTGAGAATTTGTTTTTTTATGTTGGAGTAATGTTCCCTATTCAGTTATGTTTCAGGGTTTTCTCCCCCCTTTTTACTGGACATTTTACCATAATTATTGTGTCACAAAATCAATTACCTACAGAGACCAGGGAGGTGATGGACATGAGTGTGGTGGGTTGTGGGGTCAACAGTAGGTGTGGTGGAGACTGGGGGCCAGGATGGCATGTCCCCCGCCTCAGTCGGCTGCTGTTATTCAAACCCAGCCTGTGTTTTCATGTGGGAGCGTCGACTCAGTGTGGCCAAATCTTCTGATTTTTTTTTTTAAAGATAAACCAATAATCTCATGATTTTTATTTTATTACTGGAGCATAATTGTTTTACAGTGTGTTAATTTCTGACGAACAACAAAGGGAATCAGTGGTGGGCATACACACGCCCCTCCTCTTGAACCCCCCACCCCGGCCCGCTTCCTGTCACCCCTCTAGGTCATCACGGAGCTCGGGGCTGAGCGCCCTGGGTTACACGGCATCTTCCCACGAACCATCTTTGTTACACACAGTACTGTATATACACCAATTCTACGCTCCCAATTCATCCCTGAGTTTTTAAAAGCAGTAACAAATTCAAATCACTCTGTGGGTCAGCTGAAGACTGCACATGTCTTAGACTCATGAGAAGTAGTCTCTATCAGACACCCATGAGCAAAGGGAAAGTATGAATATTTTATGCAGAACGCGTTGAGAAAGACTGGCCTTCAGCCAGCAAGGGGACCAGGTGGACCCGCTTTGAGAGCGAAGCTGGGGCTTGGTCTGGATCGGTCCTCGGAAGAGGAGGAAGGAGGCCTGTGGTCTTTCCCCAGGCCGGTGAGTCAGGGTGGCGGTCAGGCTGGATCTAGTGGTGTCTGTGCTCTGATGTTAGAGAAGACAGACCCGAAGGCAGACAACAAGCGAAAACAAGTGTTTGAAAAACATCGTCTCAGAAACTCTGGAATTCCCCTCCTCTCCCCAGCAGAGCCCGCCCCGGGCCCCCAGGCACTGGTCACGGTGGCTGCCCCGCCCTGCTCTTGGTTTTGAACATCTCAAGATGTTTGGGGAAGGAAGCTCAGGCTCTTCCTCAGTGATTGGGGGATTTTGAGAAGATAAGGTCTCCCCTTTCTGGCAGATGACTCAGTGTTCAGGATGGGGCTGTGGTTTGTAGCGAGGTGGAGAGCTGGAGGGACCATTGACAGGAGCCCCATCCCTCTCCATCTTTGGGTCCTTCCAGTCCCTTTATCTCCCATCAACCTGAGATTTTTAAGGATCGTCAGTGACTGTACACACCTCCCCAGGGTGTTAAAAAGTAGTTTGAACTTTGAACAGAGCTTTTCTTTTTTTTTTTCCTCATAAAAATGCACTTGACGGATTCAGCTACTGTGCTTTGACAGATACGGAAACGGAGATGTTCTTGGTAAGGCGATGCACTCGTTTTTGCTTGGTCTCCAGCTTTCTAGTTCTGTGAAAATACCTGCTTTGGGCTTCTGTAACACCCGCCCTTCTGGCAAGACCAAGCAGAGCTACTGGTGGACCACTTTCCCCTCTCACAGAGGGAAGACAGAATCCTCTGCCGTTTCTGTCTCCTTCTTTGCTCTGTTCTCCTGGATCGGCACCTGGCAGTTTCACAAACGCTGATGGGCTAACTGGCCCCCCGTTCACTTGGTCCTTAGGGATGCACACAAAATTTGTCGCAAAACAGTCCATGCCGGGTATCGACACCGTGCGTCCATGCCAGCTCTCTCCAGTCGTGTCCGCCTCCTGCCGACCCCATGACTGTAGCCCACCAGGCTCCTCTGTCCATGGGATTGTCCAGACGAGCTTACTGGAGTGGGTTTCCATACTCTCCTCCAGGGGATCTTCCTGATCCAGGGATCCAACCCACATCTCTCACGTGTCCTGCATTGGCAGGCAAGTTCTTCACCACTGGCACCACCTGCAAAGCCCCGTATTAACACAGTATGTGTACTATAAACGTTCACTAATTGATTTCATGTACACCTTTCGGGGAAGGTGAGCTGGTAAGAAAAACACTTAATGGGCTGCTGCTGCTTCGCAGGGATAACTTATTGACTTTGGACGAATCTTTACTACGGGATGTCTCAGGGATCAAGGGTGATTTCTCAGAATCTGGTGGAAAAGTCTCGAGCAGGACCCCTGTAGGCCACTCTTTGGAAAGCGGAGTTACTTGCTGGAAAGGCAGATTCCTCCATCTCTTTTTCTGGCTGGCACGGCTGAGGCCACGTATCACCTGTGCCCGACAGATGCCCATGTTGTTTCCTAGTCTCATTTCCACCTGCTCTTCGGTGCTGCCAAGGAGGTCTTCTGGGTTTCCTCCCCTCTTCGCAGCAGAGAGACTGTTTTGAACTGTCTCGGGTCTCCCAAGCTCTGGAGGCCACCCCCACCCTCGCCAGGCAGATAACCCTCCTCCCACTTGCAGGAGAACGTGGAAGAGGTCAGAAGGGAACCCCCTGCCTTGCCCAACAGTAAGCCTCCACACGGTCGCAGCTGTGGGCAGCCTTCCCGTGTCGGGCCCCTTGACTGGGACAGTTCTCCTTCCCCTCGGGTTGCTCCGAGCTCTCGGCTTCAGCTGCAAGCTCCCTGTGATGGAGGAACCCGTGCCGTCCCTCTTGTGCGAGTTCCCAGGATGGGTGAAGCCAGATGCCACCGCCGGGGAGCCTTCCATCAGCAGACATCGATTCTCAGAGATCCAGAATCAGCCTGGAATCAGCGTGTCGGCAATGGGGGGGGTCCCTTCTTGGAGGCTCTGGGAGACTTTCTAGGCCCCTCTCCTGGCTTCCGGTGGGGGCCAGCGGTCACCTTCGTTCCTCGGCTTGCAGACACGTCACTGCAGTCTCTGCCACTGTCTTCTCGGGACCCCCTCTGTGTGCGCCTTTCTGACTCCTGTGAGGTCACTGTCACTGGGCGTCAGCACCCCCACTCCAGGATGACTTCACCTGCATCCTCGTTTACATTATCGAAGGCTCTGTTTCAAATGAGGGCACCTTCTGACTTCTGGGTGGACGGGAAGCCCTGATGGCGGCCCGGTTCAACCCGCTGCCCCTGCTCAGTGGGATTTCTTGGCTTCCCTCTCCTCTCTGCTCCGCAGTTCCCAGATCCACTGGGATCTTCCTCTGGCTCCTGGACTTCTGCCTGCACTGTCCCCTCCATTCAGAACGCTAGTTCTCGGTCTTATCTGCGTGTTGGAATCACCTGGGAACTTGTAAGAAAAAATACGATGCCCACATCTGAATCAGAAACTGATTCAGTTGGTCTGCAGGGAGGTCTGGGCCTGGAGACTTTCAGAGGGGCCCAGTGATTCTGACTCCCTCCACCCCGCACCCCCATGAAGTTAGACAACCACTGCTGTGGCCCTCCCCCATCCTTCTGTTACTCAGTTAACCCCTGTTTATCCAAAGCCCCTGTTTAGACGGGCCCCCATAAGGGGGAGTCTTGCCCACACCCCACAGAGTTCGGGGTCCCCTTCTGTATTTGCTGACACCTAATTTACCTGTCAGTCTCTCAGTTAGGATTAGGGACCAGGGGGTGTCAGTCAGGGCCTGGCACACAGAGCTGACTCTAGAATGTTTGTTGAAAAATTGAAAGCATGACGATAAGCATCCCCAGGCTGCCCAGCGGGATGGAAAGGCAGCGAGGCGCCCTGCGTCCCGTGCAAGCCTCCCTGGGTTTCCTCCCTGCCTGGCCAAGGGGCCTCTCCGGTCACCGCAGTGACCCCACCAGGCCAGGCCGGCCCCGTGTGGAGTGCAGGCTCCCTTTGCTCATTCTGCAGAAGTCGAGGGGGTGTGGGTACGAGGTGTGGACTAGAAAATGGCTTTTCTCATATGCTGTTTCTAGTGTCTCTTGTGGCACAAATGTATCTCTCCGAGGTGTAATTCAGATGCACGAGATGGCGCAGACGCCGTGGGTTCTGACAGATGTGCACACCCATGTGGCCGCCACTCGAGCAAGATCAAGGGCATTTCCCTGCGCCCCTGGAGGTTTCCTCCTCCCCGCAGCCATCGCCCCTCCCCAGCCCCACGCAGGGAACCGCGCTTGTGGTTTCTGCACCTCAGTGAGCCTTCCTTCTCCCAGAACTTCGTGTCATGGACTCGTCACGGGCTCTTCTGTGTGGCTGGTTTTACATAGCAGGATGTTTCTTGAGATCCAGTGCTGTTATTGCGTGACTTGGTGGTTCTCTCTCTTAATTGCTGAACAGTATTCAACTGTATGAATATAACAGTTGTTTATTTACCACTGATAGACATTTGGGTTCTTTCAGGGGTTTGAGGATCATGAATAAAGCAGCTATGATCATTCTCCTTCAGGGCCCTTGTGGACAAACACTTTCTTTTCTTTTGGTTGAATACCCAGAAATGGAATTGCTGGGTCACGGGGGAAAGTGTGTGTGTCAGTGTGTATGTTTTCATGATCATTTACACTCCGTACCAGGGTAGCTGGGAGCTCCACTTGCTCTATGTGCTCACCAGTACTTGGCTCCATCAGTCTTTCGAATTACACTCTTGCCAGTGAGTGGAAGACGGTGTCTCACTGTGCATAGCCCATCACTTGCATCTCCCTGAAGGCTAATGTTGCTGACCCCTAATCTCCGTGCTTATTGGTTATCATATGTCTTCTTCGCTAAAGTGTTAGTTCAAAGATTTTGTTCATTTTTCTATGGGGTCACTCATATTTTTACTTTTAAAAATTTTGGCTGTGCCACGATGTGTGGCTTGCGGGATCTTAGTTCCTTGCCCAGGGATTGGACACACGCCCCCTGCATTGGAAATGGAGTCTTAACCACTGGATAAGAGAAGTCCCTTGTGTTTTTATTGTTAATATACAGCAGTCACTTATGCATTGTCAGATTTATGTATTATGAATATTTTCCCCCAGTCTGTAGCTTGCCTATTTATTTTCTCAATTGTGCCATATTGAGAGGATCAATATTTTATTTTTATGAAGTCTAATTTATTCTCTTTTTCAGGGATTATTATTCTTTACATTCCCCTAGGAAATCTCCACCCATTTGATGATAGCAGACACACTGTCTTCTGGTTTCTTCTAAAAGTTTTTTGATTCTGGCTTTTATTAGTAGATTAAGGGATACAAACCGTCTCTGATCTATTTTTGTGTGTGGTGTGAAGTAAGGTCCAGTCCCATCGTTTTCCATATGGAAATGCAATTATTTCATATGCCGTTTTCTGAAAGCAAGAGCGTAGAAAACCTGCCTGTTCCCCCCTCGCCACCTCTCCCTTACCCCTCCACTTCACTCCCGAAGTCTGACGTGGGAGGTAGGTGATCGCATGGCAGCGCTTTGTGGAAATCCTCAGAATGAGGGAGACCAGATAGGCAAACTGGTCGCGCTTTGCTTCATAAATCAGAGATGCCCTCTTGTCCGTCTGCCCCTGCCAGAAGCCAGAATAACCCACATGATTCTTATGGGCTCCTTAATGTTATTCTTGCAATTAAAAACATATTTTGTCGTTTCTGTAATTTGGTCGCTGTCATATCTGACTCTTTGTGACCCCCTTAATCGCAGCATGCCAGGCTGCCCTGTCCTTCACCATCTCCTGGAGTTTGCTCAAATTCATGTCCTTTGAATCGGTGATGCTATGTAAGCATCTCTTCCTCTGCTGCCCCCTTCTCCTTTGGGAGTATATCTGTAGTGCTAGGAACTAGGGATCCAGCATTGAGCAAAACAAAGTTCTGGATATCCCGCAGGTCACATTCTAGTGGGGAAAATCCGCAGTCAGCAAGCTGGCAAAGACTTCAAACAGAACTGAGTGTCATAATGGGCTTCGCTGGTGGCTCAGTGGTAAAGAATCTGTCCGCTAATGCGGGAGATGTGGGTTTCGTCCAATGGGGTCACAGATTCAGACTTGACTCAGTGACTGAGCGCGCGCACACACACTTATTTATCTATGGCCACACAGTGCAGCATGTGGGATCTGAGTTCCCGACAGGAGTCGAACCTGCACCCCCCGCAGTGGGAGCGTGGAGTCTTGACCACGGGACCGCNAGGGCTGTTTCTTGAGGGAAAACAGTCATCAATGGACATAAAATAGCTTTGAAAGGAATTATTGCTATCAAGACAGTTTTCACCTAAGATATTGACAAAACAATAAAACTGTCCTAATGATTTACCTGTGACTGAATATTTTCATAGAGGAAGCTCAGTGCAGTGCAAAGACAGTAAACAGAGCTGCTTTGGCTTCGAGAAGAATCATCAGTCACAACTTTTCCTCACTGACATAAAGGGATGAATGCCATTCCTTGAGCTTTTGAGTTTCTTTTTCATCAATTTGCCTTGCAGAGAGAAGAAATGACATTTCAGTATACAATAGCAGGTGCATATATTAATGCTCATATTTATAAATGCATCCTTGTGTGATCATATTTATACATGAGTATTTTTTCCAAGTTAGGAAAAGCCATTAAAGATTGCAATGGTCCAATCTTCTCATTTGATAGATGAGAAAGCCCAGGTTGAAAGACCTTTGGTTTGAGGTAAACCAGCTTTTGAGATCCTGTCCTATTACTGCCACCTCTAAATTTGTATCTTATGTGCATGTATTTATTTTGTTCTGACTGAGATACTGATGACTCTACTGTCAGTATTAAAGCCTCATGTAACCAGGTTAGAATAAGTTAAAAAAAAATCAGATAATCAGATGAACCAACTAAGCCCATCCACCACAACTATTGAGCCTGTGCTCTGGGGCCCAGCCTGTGTTCCACAGCCAGAGAAGTCACTTCAGTGAGAAACCTGCACACCAGACCAGAGAGTGGACCCTGCTTGCCGAAACTAGAGAAGAGAGCCCACGCAGCAACGAAGACCCAGCACAGCCAAAATAAATAAATAATAATAAAAAAATAAAGTGGAGCTGGAGAAGGGGCAATTCTTGGAATACACACATTATGACACATTTATATAAATTCCAAAACCATGGAAAACTTTACCAAACTTATTTAAGGATAAATACAAATGCCATACAATAG
>SJYV01025019.1:0-10866 GCA_006410875.1 Neotragus pygmaeus | reverse complement strand
GATTATATACTTATATAATCAACTTATATAATAAAATAATATATTTTATCAACATATAATAAAATAATCAAATTATTTTATTCAGTTATGATTAAATAGGACATAATGAAAAAATTAAGAAAAATTGCAGAGAAAGGAACACTTCCAAATTCATTCTCCAATGCCATCATCACTCTGATAACCCAAACCAGACAAAGACTAAAAAAGAAAAATACAGGCCAATACCACTGATGAACAAAGATCCAAAAATCCTCAACAAAATTCTATCAAACAGAATTCAACAACATATCAAAAAGTTCATACACCATGATCAAGTTGGGTTTACTCCAGGGATGCAAGGATTCTTTAATATATGCAAATCAATCAATGTGATACACCATATTAACAAACTGAAAGATAAAACCATATGATAACCTCAACAGATGAAGAAAAAGCCTTTGACAAAATTCAGCACCCATTTATGATTAAAACTCTTCAAAAAATGGGCCTAGAAGGAACCTACCTCAATATAGTAAAGGCCATATATGATAAGCCCACAGCAAACATTATTCTCAGTGGTGAAAAACTGAAAGCATTCCCTCTAAGATCAAGAACAAGACAAGGGTGTCCACTCTCACCACCATTATTCAAGATAGTTTTGAAATTCCTAACTACAGCAATCAGAGAAGAAAAAGAAATGAAAGGAATCCAGATCAGAAAAGAAGAGGTAAAGCTCTCACTATTTGCAGATGACATGACACTATACCTGTAAAACCCTAAAGATACTATCAGAAAATTACTAGAGCTAATCAGTGAATTTATCAAAGTTGCAGGATACAAAATCAATACACAGAAATCATGCTCATTCCTATATACTAACAATGAAAAATCAGAAAGAGAAATTAAGGAATCAATCCCACTCACCACTGAGACAAAAACAATAAAATATCTAGGAATAAATCTACCTAAGAAGACAAAAGAACTGTATACAGAAAATTATAATCTAGTTAAGCTTAAAAGCTTTTGCACAGCAAAGGAAACTATAAACAAGGTGAAAAGACAGCCCTCAAAATGGGAGAAAATAATAGCAAATGAAAAAACTGACAAAGGATTAATTTCAAAAATATAAAAGCAGCTCATACAAGTCAATACCAGAAAAACAAACAACCCAGTCAAAAAGTGGGGAAGAGACCTAAAGAGACATTTCTCCAAAGAAGACATACAGATGGCTAACAAACACATGAAAAGATGCTCAACATTGCTCATTATTAGAGAAATGCAAATCAAAACTACAATGAGATATCACATCACACTGGTCAGAATGGCCATCATCAAAAGGCTACAATAAATGCTAGAGAGGGTGTGGAGAAAAGGCAACCCTCTTGCCCTGTTGGTGAGAATGTAAATTGATACAGCCACTATGGAAGATGGCATGAAGATTACTTTAAAAACTAGGAATAAAGCCAATATATGACCCAGCAATCCCACTCCCAGGCACATACCCTGCGAAAACCAAAACTGAAGAAGACAATGTATCCCAAATGGTCATTGCAGCAGTATTTACAATAGCTAGAACATGGAAGCAACCTAGATGTCCATCAACAGATGAATGGCTAAAGAAGCTATGAAACACATACATGATGGAATATTACTCGGCCATGAAAAGAAACACATTTGAGTCTGTTACAATGAACCTAGATGCCTAGAGCCTCTTATACAGAGTGAAGTAAGTCAGAAAGAGAAAGATAAATATTGTATACTAATGCATATATATGGAATCTAGAAGGATGGTAGTGATTAATTTATTTGCAAGGCAGCAATGGAGAAACAAATAAAGAAAACAGACTTATGGACACAGAGAAGAGGGGAGGAGAGGGTGAGACGTATGGAGAGAGTAACATAGAAACTTCCATTGCCATATGTAAAATAGATAGCTGGTGGGAATTTGCTAAATGACTCAGGAAACTCAAACAGGGGCTCTGTGTCAAACTAGAGGGGTAGGATGGGGAGAGAGATGGGAGGCAGGTTCAAGAGGGAGGGGACATATGTGTACCTATGGCTGATTCATGTGACGTTTAACAGAAAACAACAAAATTCTGTGAAGTAATTATCTTTCAATTAAAAAATAAACTTTTTAAAAAAGAAACTATTGACACAAGTGTCTTGAGGATGCAAAGCCTGGAGTTGGTGTGGCCTTTGCTTAGGAAAGTGAGAAAGGTTAGAAAATATTTACACATCAGATACAAAATTTAGGTTAAATTCACACTTTTTCTGCATATTGTCATCACAAAGTTAAGTTTCCATTTAAGTCTGTTCATGAAAAAAGGCAAAGAACTTTCCTCTAAATATTGACTAGTTTAAGAATTCTAAAGACTTGTCACCATGAGACCATTAATATTTGTTATAGGAGACAACATGTGTTGAAATGTTTGCTGTAGAAAATTGTTCACTTAAAGTAGCTAAGCTGTGTTTATCAAAGAAGGTTGAATTTTCTCACCAACCTTGCTATAATTAATCCACTGACAATGACCTCATTGGTCTTGTTATAATTCAACCAGTGAAAAAGACTCGGCAGAGCCGCTTAAAATTAGGAACATGACTAAAGGCATTCCTTCCCTCCCCCCAAAAAGGGTTATTTTGAAAGTAAAATAAATATGTGGTTCTAACAGATTAACTTCAAAATACCATGCAGAATCTCGATTTTCCACAACGGGGGAATTCTCTTGTAAGGAGGCTTAATGAGACTCTGCTCGAAGATTTTTCTTCCTCTCTAATACCAACACGTGAGCACATCTTCAGGTCACCAGGGTATATTTCTAGAGGCCCAGCCCCTGTCATGCCTCCTGCTTCACTCCAAGCCTGAGAAAAATAGAGAACATGCAACTTCTCCTCAAGCCACTAGCCAGAGTCCTCATTACCCTCCCTGGAGCTCAGCCCCTTGGAAAGGTGCTGGAAAGCCGGCAGGCAGGCTGCAGCATTGAGGAACTCCAGGGAAAGTCCAGCCCACAGCCTCCTGAGCCAGAGGCCAGTGACCAGGGAAGCAATTTGCTTTTTAAGGCATTTTTCTCCCTCCTTATCAGGATCAGAAGAGTGGTGCTGGCTGTTGCTGAAAGCTTTGGGGTTAGACACAAACAATAACAGAATGACGGTTGGAAAAGACAAATATAGCATTATTATGCCAGGCATTTCTTGGGGGAGCCAGCTACATGGCCCCAGCAGAGCTGCCAGAAAACCCCGTGATGGTATCCATCCAGGCCTCCCAGGCCAGCCCATCCACACGCACCCCAAGAAGTTCTGCTGAAGGCACAATGGAGACTCAAAATGAGGATGGGTTTTGAATGATCAGTTGCTCAATTGAAAATAGTTAAGACTATTCTCGATTTCTGGGCAAGACTAAACTGAGGACCAGCTAGGTACCAGGAAGGCATCAGATCCTCATGGACTCTCGGGTGCTGAAGGACATCAAGACACTCAGTGGGAGCACCCAGCTCCTGATGAACACCCCCAGGGGTAAGGGGAGCAAATTCTTCCTGCTCCCCTCTGCCTTCCCCTCCTTTCTCTTTTTCTTCCTCTCCCCCAACCCCTCCCCACCCTGCTCCCCAACACCCAGCCTGCTACCTCCCCATCTCTACCTGAAAGCCTCTACCTATTGACCCAAGGTTTCACAAGTTTACAGAAGGAATTCCTCACAAACTCAGAAGACATACCTGCTAGTGAGAGGAGCCAACGCCAAGAGGAGTCCCAGGACAGAGCCAGGGGTTCACTTTTCTTAGCCTGTCCTGAAAGGCAGGACTGTACCTCTACCCCGTTGGGAAAGCCATGAAGTACCATGTCAAGAACACAGGCTTTAAGTCAGAGAGACTGAATTTGAGTACTTACTAGCTGTGTGTTCCTGGGCAATTTACTCCACTTCCTTGGACCTCAGTTACTTTATCTGTAAAAGTGGGAATAATAATAGCTATCCCAGAGTTGTTGTAAGCATTCAAAGACTTAATGTTAATAAAGTATCTTGCCCATGATTGCTGATCAATAAAGTGAGTCCCATCCCTCTTCCCACTCTCTCCTTCTGTGATCCAGGAGAGTGGCTTCCTGGTTATTTATGGCTTTCCTGGAGAAATAGTACAGGAGACTGTGTCTGGGTCCATCCATGTTACACCCCACTCCCTGCCCAGATCAAGGGTAAGTCAGGCCTCTGCTGGGCTGGGTCAGGAGACTGTGGCTAAGGGTCAAGGGCAACCAGATGCTGAGAACATCACGTATGAAGGGAACAGAGTTCTCCACGGCTCATACAGTCAGTGAGGTCTCCCAGAGCCTGTTAACAACTGATTTTATTTCACTACCAGTTTTAGCTCTCAAGCAGCTGATGTTCAGACAGCTGGCTCTAGGCCCACAGGACAGCCTCTGCTCTGGGTACCGCTGCCCAGGGTCTATCCTGAAATAGGCCTGCTCCTCCAGGCATGAGAGTCAACGAGGGCTCCTCTTCCAGAAGAGGTCTGTCCCCTGGCACCCGGCACACACACCTCCATACAGTCAGACCACTGGATATTTTCCAAGGGTCTCCCCAACCCCCTCTGTATCCTTGAGGAAATATAGGCTCTATATACAGCCTGGAAAAATCTGTAACTGGGTACTCAAAAGATTTTCTAGAATAAAAGCCACAATAATAACTAGTAATGTTATAGCACTTTGAAGTTTCTGCAGAACTTTTGCCCATTTAAACCCTGTCAAAGAAGGCTAACTGCTGCAACAAATGATGCCAAATTTTCCACGGCTTAACATAATGAAATAATTTCTTGTTCTCATCACAGAACAATGCAAGTGGGCAGAAAGGAAAAAAATTCTATCCCACATAGACATTGGGGATCCAAGCTCCTTACATCCTGTGGCATTGCCACAGAATCTCCAAATCCTTCACTTTAGTGCTCAGATAGGGGAGGTTTCCATGGGCCAGGCCTGCAGGTGAGGGACATCAGTTCCACCCACTCTCATTGGCCAGAACTTAGTCACACCGACCATCTAATTCCAAGGGAGGCTGGATGCTTGGGGGAAGGAGACAGGATTTGGTGAAGAGAACTGCACTTCTGTTGCTACAAAGCCACAAGACAAAGACCTTTTCCTCAGAGCATAAAATGAGGTTCGGAATGGTTAACACACTCAAATAAATGACACTGGACATATTACTGTTAGTAAATGTACAGAAGCAAGATTTGAATCCAAGTCTTCTAATTCTAGTTCATTCTTTATGTCATGGAGAATTTTTCCCTCCCCAGTTGCTGAGCAAGTTACTGCGTCTTAAGAACGACCCAGGTCCTACACACGCCCCCTCCTCTTCTCCTTAATATTTGAGAAACCAGAGGGAAACATTATTACACATCTCTTCCCAATCAGCCCTTCCACCTTCCACACCACAGAATTGGGACTGAGCCCTCCTCTAGGGGCTCATCCATGAAAATAAAGACACTTTGGTATACCTATATCTTTGGTCCTGAGTAAGGAAATTGGGGGCTTTCCAGATGGCTCAGTGGTAAAGAATTTACCTGCCAACGAAGGGTTTGTGGGTTTGATCCCTGGGTCAGGAAGATCCCTTGGAGGAGGGAATGGTAACCCACTCCAGAAGTCTTTAGGGAAAAATTCCCTGGCCAGAGGAACCTGGTGGGCTACAGTCCACAGGATTGCAAGGAGTCGAACACAAGTGAGCATCAGAGCACACACACACAAGGAAACAGTCCTTGACTTGGAGGAGTTCACAATCTAATGAGAGAGACAGAAATGTAAGAAACAGCCATAACTAGACATGATCAGATAAGAACAGAGCTCTCTACAAAGAGTTACAGGAACACAGATGAGCAAGAAAGTTATCTTCTCAGGCAGTCAGAGAGCAGTAACATGTGTCCTGGGTCACGAGTCAGGGAGGCCCCAAAGCCAGAGAGAAGCATGTGAACAGACATGAGTAGGAGAAAGGAGATGCCCAGGGGAGTCTTCCACAGGAGACAGGGAAATCCAGTTCCACGTGGCTGCAGAAGGTCACTCTTACCTTCCTCTTCTGGGGCCCCAGGAAGATGGGGTCATGATCTGGAGAGAGTTCCAAGATTTTTATGCCACAAAACCAAAGGGCAGGGTTTCCACCTAGGTCAAGGTTGTTACCTACCTGTAGTAGAATTAGCTGTCGTTTGCGCGACACTCTGCTATTTAGAGGCACTTTTCACACATTAGCTCATTTCACTCCTCATTTTGCAGACAAGGAAAAAAAATCTCAGAGGTTAGCAGCAGGGCTAGAACTCAAACCCCGGCATATGCACTAGGGCTTTTTCAATCATTGGCAGAAAGCGGCATGGTGAGGAGGGGCACTTCAGGAGTCTTTTTCATGTCCCTATCAGTGTCTTCTCTAAAATGGATAGCAGTAGATAACTTACAGTCCCTTCTTTTTCTTTCCTCTTTTCACACAAGGAGTTGAGAGCTAATTCTAAGCATCTGTTCCTAGGGGACCCCAACCTGAGGAATAAACGGACCTCCCCTGATTCTGGAGAGTTCCTACCTTCCCCACTCCCAGGTCATCCATCTGTAGTTCTCTTCAGGAAGCCACCAGAAGACAGAATAAGTGGCAGAAGCAGAGAAAGAAGCAGACGACACAGAGAGTACAATCTTCCCCAGCCTGTGAACCTCACAAGTCCACATGGGGCCCAGAAGTCCTCACAAGTGGGACCCAGAAGGCACTGGGGCAGCAGCCGCCTTCTCCACAGCATCACCTCACCTTCCTCCACCTCAGCACCAGGCCCCATTCCATTCTTCCTTTCAACCTAGAATTGGATCAAGAGAGCAAAGACCGAAGATGATATTTGCAGTGAGGTTCTCTGACCTCTCTGTCGGATGGTCAGAGGGGAGCTGTCCTTTCTGAAACTGATCAGGGCTCCTTCTCTCCTGCCAGAGAACAACCGGTGGGAGGGAACACTGGGGCTCAAGAGAATTCAGTGCTCCCCCAGAAGACCTTGGGGACTGCTAGTTACAACCTGGGAACAGATTCTTCCAGAAGTAGATGCCCCAGAATAGAGGCTACTCTTCACCTGTTGTTCACTCAAAGGAGCAGGCATGTTTCTCAAGTCAAGAAAAGGGGAACATAGTCTACTCAAAGGATCTTTTTCTGATGTATTATATTTGTCCATATGCAAAGCCCTACAAATATATGTAAATTAAATCACATGGAGTTATGCCTTTATTGAATAGAGAAGAATGTAGTGGCCACAGCTGAAAGGGAGACTTTGGAACAGGGCTCTTCAGAGAGCACTTTGTAAAGGAAGGGATCTGGGGCCCTCTTAACCATATCGAAAAATCCCATCCACTGTGTGCTTCCATTGTTGCGTTTATCACACTGTATTTTAAAACAATTTCCCATTTGTTTTTTGTATATATCAGGAGTTCTTTGAAGCCAAAGCCTGCACACTATTTATCTTTGAATCCCCTGTGTCTGATGCTAGGCTTTAGAGGCGCCCCATAAATATTTGTTGAGTGATTCATCTGTGAACTGGGAGACTAAGTTGTGCCCACCAGGAAGTCAATGATTTCTAAACTTAAAAGTCTGTGTTCTTTCATTTTTCTTATTTACTTAATTTCAAAGCAAAATTTCTTAAAAAAAAAAAAAAAACCCTCTCTGTTGAACCACAGAGAAAGGGATTTGTCCAAGACTCAGTATAGTGGTAGTAGTGAAAGCAAGATCAAGGTCCATCATAAGGGGAGATGAACACTGCATGAGAAAAATTGCTGAGTTTCCTGGAAAAACTCTTTAAGAAAAACTTAGTTAAGAGAGTGCAACTAAGCCTCAGGCTATAGAACTTCCAAGAGCTATTCAGTTCAGTTCAGTCTCTTAGTCATGTCCAACTCTTTGAGACCCTATAGACTGCAGGATGCCAGGCTTCCCAGTCCATCACCAACTCCCGGAGATTGCTCAAACTTATGTCCATCGAGTCGATAATGCCATCCAACCATCTCATCCTCTGTTGTCCCCTTCTCCTCCTGCCTTCAATCTTTCCCAGCATCAGGGTCTTTTCAAATGAGTCAGTTCTTCACATCAGGTGGCCAAAGTATTGGAGTTTCAGCTTCAACATCAGTCCTTCCAATGAACATTCAGGACTGATTTCCCTTAGGATTGACTGGTTGGATCTCCTTGAAGTCCAAGGGACTCTCGAGTCTTCTCCAACACTACAGTTCAAAAGCATCAATTCTTTGATGCTCAGCTTTCTTTATAGTCCATCTCTCACATCCGTACATGACTACTGGGTTGGGGAGGGCGGGGGGAAGATATTCAATATGTAGCCAAGAAACCAGTCTGAGAGTGACTGTCAAGAAAGCAGATGGTTGATCCCAGAAGATCTAACAGTAAAATGCTAAGAAGAATTTCTATTGAAAGAGTCCTCGGACATTCATCACAGGGCTCTTTCAGAGGTGCAGCCCATCACGCTGTGACGCCTGCCTCCAGGGCATCTCGCTGGTGACACAGATAGAGGGAGAGACCATTGCAGCTGCCTGTTTGTTACTGTAGGGAGCCCTCAGAAACTCTTTCTGGCATGTGTCTCAAAACTCACCTCTTCCCAAGTTTGTCCCCTGCTGAATGCAGGGAGAGCTTCCCTGGTGGCTCAGCAGTAAAAAATACAGTGCCTGAGATGCGGGTTCGATTCCCAGGTAGGGAAGACTCCCTGGAAAAGGAAATGGCAACCCACACCAGTATTCTTGACTGGAGAATCCCATGCACAGAGGAGCTGGCGGGCTACAGTCCATGGGGTTGCACAGAGTCAAACATGATTTAGTGGCTAAACAAAACAAAATACAGGGAGAGGGACCCACACACACAAGAGGTGATGACCTGAGGAAGTTAGGAAGGATGTTAGCACCATCTGGGAAAATAAAGAACACAGCCAGTTCCCCTTATGTTTGCAAGAATAAACAGATCTTCCTCACTAGGGAGCTCAGTGACACACTCATCAAGCACTTTCTGTGTATTACATACTGGAGACAGCCATGTGTTAGTTAGCAAGGCTACAGTTGGGTAAGGAACCCCCAAACTTCAGTAACTGAAAGCAGGAGAAGCTGACTTCTTTCTCATGTGACAGCTCAAGAGAATGTTCCAGTTCAGCCCCGTCATGTGGCAGCCTCCAATGTCACCATGCCATCACCATCAAGCTGGCAAAGGGGGAGGTGCTCTCACTCTCTGGGCCTGAATGACACATTCCAATGGGACGGAGACAGCCTCTCCTAGCTGCCAGGGAGGCCGAGAGAAGCAGGAAGGTGAGAAGCCCCTTCCAGGTGTCTTCACCACCTGCTAATGGACACTTGGTCATGGTGGGAGCAACCACCCTCTGCAGGCTGGATCCTGGGCTCAGTCCTCCTCAGCTGCCAGCCACCCCCCCTCACTGCAGTTCCAAAAGCTCCTGCAGAGCTGAGGTTCANTGTCTTCACCACCTGCTAATGGACACTTGGTCATGGTGGGAGCAACCACCCTCTGCAGGCTGGATCCTGGGCTCAGTCCTCCTCAGCTGCCAGCCACCCCCCCTCACTGCAGTTCCCAAAGCTCCTGCAGAGCTGGGGTTCACTGCCCACCCCAAATCACTCTGTCACTTACTAAGTCAGCATGGATTGATCGATTTCCTATTCCACACCAGGCCTGGGGTAGGTACTGGGAACACAGTGCTGTATGAACCATGCATGGTTGAGGTCTCCAAGGAACTTCCATTCCTCTGTACTGGGAACAAACAAGAAAAATCAGCCAATCACTAAACACATGCTTTCCTAGAACAGGAAGAGTTTTAAAGGAAGTAAAACAGAGTCACATAAGTAAAAGGTCTAGGGTCAGAGGGCTACTTTGGACAGAGAGATCTGAGAAGCCCTTTCAGAGCCCAAAGAGGCAAAGAAGAGCAGCCACATGGCCAGCAGGGTGAGCTGTACCGGGCAGAACGCCCCAAGGCCGCGGTCAGGAATGGGCTTGCCATGCCTGAGGATATACGGGAAGGTCAGTCTTGTCGGTGCCCTGTGGGAAGGTGAATGGCCTGAGCTGAGACCAACCAGAGAGGTCAATGGGGCCATATGACAAAGGATGCATAATGGCAAGAGGCATTGTTTACGGGGCATCCGCGCACCTGGAGACTGAAGTAGCACAGCNACTTGTTTTGAGGTGGGTCTCTTATTGACAACATATATAGGGGTCTTGTTTTTGTATCCATTCAGCCAGTCTTTGTTTTTTGGTTGGGGCATTCAACCCTTTATGTTCAAGGTAATTATTGATAAGCATGATCCTATTGCCATTTACTTTGTTGTTTTGAGTTCGAGTTTATACACCCTTCCTGTGTTTCCTGTCTAAATGAGATCCTTTAACATTTGTTGAAGAGCTGGTTTGGTGGTGCTGAATTCTCTCAGCTTTTGCTTGTCTGTAAAGCTTTTGATTTCTCTTTCATATTTGAATGATATCCTGCTGGGTACAGTAATCTAGGTTTTAGGTTTTTCTCTTTCATCAATTTAAGTATGTCTTGCTATTCCTTTCTGGCCTGAAGAGTTTCTATCAAACGATCAGCTGTAATCCTTATGGGAATCCCCCTGTGTGTTATTTGTTGTTTNTTTTGATTTCTCTTTCATATTTGAATGATATCCTGCTGGGTACAGTAATCTAGGTTTTAGGTTTTTCTCTTTCATCAATTTAAGTATGTCTTGCTATTCCTTTCTGGCCTGAAGAGTTTCTATCAAACGATCAGCTGTAATCCTTATGGGAATCCCCCTGTGTGTTATTTGTTGTTTTCCCAATGTTGCTTTTAATATTTGTTCTTTTGCTTGATCTTTGTTCAGTTCAGTTCAGTCGCTCAGTCATGTCCAACTCTTTGTGACCCCATGAATTGCAGCACGCCAGGC
>SJYV01025015.1:444613-463661 GCA_006410875.1 Neotragus pygmaeus | reverse complement strand
TTTTTTTTTTTTTAATATTGTAAGATAACTGTCCATGGGAATAACACAATTTTAATGTATAAATAAAGTGTAATTTTGTTTCTGGCAAAACAGCCCATGAAGTGAAAGTGCAACTGCAAGTCACTCAGCTGTGTTCAGCTCTTTGCCTCCCCATGGCCTATACAGTCCATGGAATTCTCCAGAGCAGAATACTAGAATGGGTGGCCTCTCCCTTCTCCAGGGGATCTTCCCAACCCAGGGATCAAACCCAGGTCTCCCTCATTGCAGGCAGATTCTTTACCAGCTGAGTCACAAGGAAAGCCCAAGAGTACTGGAGTGGGTTGCTTATCCCTTGTCCAGCAGATCTCCCCAGCCCAGGAATCAAACTGGAGTCTCTTGCATTGCAGGAGGATTCTTTACCAACGGAGCTATCAGGGAAGCCTCCAACAGCCCATAATGAAAGACAAGTGTGTATGTATCTGTATATCTGTACCCATTTTAAGAAAATGTTGCTCTTGAGTAATGTTAACACATCACAGTTAGACTGGACTTAGACTAAGTCTTTGTGGGTTCCTCAAACACATGAGAGCATCCCTATTATATAATAATCCACATTCACATCTATAGCCATTTTTGAACAAAAGAAGAAAAGAGGACAAAGTAGGTTGGAAATAAGTCAGCATGCTCATAAAATGATACAATCACTGGGAGTGACCATGAGTGGAAATGGAACACCCTTAAAAATAAGTAAGTTCTCTTTCAGCAGTGGGGGAGTAACAAGAAAAACAATAAACTTATCCCACCTGCTGGGGGTGTCAGTGTCTGCAAAACAGCTCAAAGATTCTGTGTATCCCTTGAAGGGGAATTAGGACCCTGCCCCAAGGCTGCACTATTGTTTCTTTGCATCCCCTCCCTTCCCTGATTCCAAACTGTTTGAATTTGTTATTTGGAACTCAGGGGTGGGTCATAGGTGCTGAATGAAGCCTGTTTCTTGTAGTCAAGAAATGAGAGACGCAGAAAGATTTCTGTGCCATGGAGTCCCACAGGGTCCTGCATGGTTTCACTGTGTAATCAGACCACAGATAGGGTGTAACCATGGAAAACAGTATTAAACTAATAATTCACTGTTTCTTCTGTCTGGAGTAACATTTCCCTAACCTTCTGCCTCTGTTCAAATCCTACTCACCTTTCAAGCCTCCAGAAAACTTCAAGCTCTTTCATGAAACGTGACCTGATGATGTCCTTCTTCAGTATTAATATCCCCTTCTATTGTCTAAGTGTGAGGACATTCTCAAGACATTGATTTTATTGCTTGCAGTGGTTGGTGGTTTAGTTGCTAAGTCATGTCTGACTTTTTGCAAACCCAAGAACTGAAACCCACCAGTCTCCTCTCTGTCCATGGGATTTTCCAGGCGAGAATACTGGAGTGTGTTGCCATTTCCTTTTCCAAGGGATCTTTCTGACCCAGGGCTTGAACTTGGGTTTACTGCCTTACAGGTGAGGCACCAGAGAAGCCTTGTATCACTTATAGTTTGCCTTCTATTAGAATTTGTTTATTCCTCATTTTTCATCCAATTATGTTTAGTATTGTGAGAAAAATATAGTGTGTCACCTTTTACAGAGTAGGTACTCAATAAGTGATTATTTATGTTGGCAGTTCAGTTGTACTCACAACAGTTTTAGAACCTTCCTTAATTAACAATATAAATTCCAAAATATTTAGAGATGATCCATATATTCATTTTAAATACTCACAGACATTTTTATCATGTGGATTTTTAATCTTGTATATCCTTTGCTAATTTCATTTATCACAAATGCTTTGGAAAACATAATACTTAATTTGGACTGTGATAAAATGGCCTGTGGCAGAGTGTTCACGCACTCATTCTGGGAATACTGATATCTAACCTTGAGCTAGTAATTTTCTGCAGTGGACTTGTGACATGGCATATGGTGTGGTATATTCTATGAAAGAAATCATATACTTTAAGACCCCAGATAAGGAGCCAGTTACTCCCTAGAAGTTACTCTTCTAGGGATGGTTGCTTCACTGAAATTTTGCATATTTATTTGTGTCAATTAAAAAATTAGTCACAGCCTAAAAATTGAGAGTTATGTTTTCTTTGGCAGGAACTTTTAGGACTTAAGCCAGCGAGACAGCATCTTAAGTAGCTTGAGAGAACAGCTCTGAGGGGGAAAGGGAGAAGATCCAAGTAATTAGAAGTTGTGCAAAAAAGGGCAGGTAGTCTGAACATCAAAAACTTATTGATAATGAAAGGAAATCAGATATCCCAAGTAAGGAGTTTAGTACTTTTCTATGAATGGGAAGATGCAAGAGCTTGGGTTCACTGAAATCATTCCTTTCACATACATCTCAGCTCTCTGGAGTCAGTAATTTGCATTTTCACACCCTGAGTTCCTCAAGGCTCCCCATAGAGAGGGGCTGCAGCCTGGTGGCTCCTCCTCCTGAGCACCCTGGAGGGCTGGAATCACTGATGACCATGACATCCTTAGTTATTTGATATGGCAGGAAATACTCCGTTTCTCATTTGGTATCAAAAGAGATATAATACTTTTTCAGATAAAGAAATAATATGATACATGATTATAAAATAACATTAGTTGATCACTTACTAAATGCCAGATACATCTTAGTTGTTTCACATATATTAGCTCATTTAATGGTCTCAGCATTTTACTCTACCAATGAAGGTAGGCACAGAGGAGGCTCGTTATTTGCCCAAGGCTACATAGCAAGATGGTGGCAGAGTCAGGATTCAAATCTAGATAGTCTGGTTGAAAAGCCCAAGCTCATGATGTTTCTTTTAGAATGCTGACTCTGATGACTTTGTGGAGGGTGGGTTTTAGTGAGGAGCAGTCAGGAAAGCTCTTGCCATTTCCTAGATGAACAGCTGGGAAGAAGTGGCAGGGTGAGAGAGTTTTGGGGGATTGGAGCAAAGGTGCTGATAGGATTTAAGAAACAATTGACTGTATGGAGGAGAGAAAGAGGTTGAGAATGTATATTCTAATCTACTGGTTTCAAAGAATGTAGACTTTACGTCATCAATCAAATCAAAAATAAAGGAGTAGGAACTCATCTCAGGAACAAGATACTGGATCAAATTGTAGGCGTATTGTCTTAAAGTTTTCATCACAGTGGAAACACTCAGGGAGTCATTGGGAGGATGGATCTGGACCATGAGAGGGAAGGTGTGGTGGAGAGATTCAGGTCTGAGAGTCATCAGAGGAGGGGGTGTAGGAACTCTTGGAGGAAGTGGAGAGCACAAGTAGGCAGAGGGGAGGGCCAAAAGGAGACAGGTGATAGCTAGGCAAGTTGAAGATGCAGAGCAAGTTACTGAGGACATGAGAGACAGCAGAGAAAATGCAGGAGAAACGTGACATTTGAGAATAAGTAGGAGAAGAAAATTTCAAAAATTAAAGTGGTCAGTGCATGCTGTACTAGCTTGACTGGAAGGACTGAAAGTCAGTGGATTTTTTAGTGAATGGATCTTTGAATGAAGCTGTGAGATGGAAATAAAGAAGTGAATATGGTTTTAGTAAGTTAAGAGTAAGCAGGAACCATCTTTCACAATTTCTGCAGAGTGATAGCTGTGTTACAAGAAGCGTTTTTCTTTCTGTTTGTATTGTTATTTTAATATGAAAGAGCCTTGAATTTTGTGTATAGAGAGAGGAAAGATGATGTGGTGAGCAGAGATGAATGATATTATGGATAAGGGGATAATGCAGAAAATTGGCACATGGACAAAAGAGAAAGATAGAGATCGGGTAGAAATTAGATCTCTGATTTCCAGTATACAGGGAGAGACAGTTGTTCCTCTGGAACTAGAGGTGAAAAAGAAAAGGGTCCCTGCAGGCAGGTTTGAAGGTAGAAGTCACTCCTCTAATGGATTTCATTTTCTTCAGAGATCAAGTTGCTCAGCAAAGAATCATAGGAGTGGGGCTGAAGCTTGAACTTAGAAGACATTTCATGAAAAAATACAAGGTTGGTGAATAAGGACAAAAAGCCAAACAGCATTGTGAGGCATCCTCAAGTTGAGGTTGGAAACCATCCATTGGTCACTTAATCACTTTATCTGATTATATGATTTGCTTTGGGTATTGTTCAGCTCTTTTAGAAAAGAATTAGAGTCTTGTTTGATAAACCTTAAGTAAATGGGGCTTTGTAAATAAAGGAACATGGGGATCTTCATGATGTCCACAATAAAACTAAAACCCATTCAGAATTATTCAGGATACTGCAAATCTCAAGAAATACTTTGTTACCACCCAGGACCAAGTACCAGTCGTTGGCATCCAGATCTGTTTTTATTATGCTTTCTTCCTCAGCTACAGATACACACAAATGAATAAGCTTTCCTAGCATCTTATAACTTATTATAATAGCTCTGTGTATCAGGGTCCCCCAGACCACCCCCAGTTCTGTGTTTCAATGGCACTCACAAGACTGCTCAAATCATACTCATAGCCATAATTTATGATGATAAAGGGTACAGTGCAAACTCAGAAAAGGCAAAGTACAGAGTCAGGTCTAATGGAAACCAGGTGCAAGCTTCCAGGGTCCTGTCCCAGAGTAGTCACTTAAGATACACCAGATGGTCCCAGCAATGAGTTCCAACATCATGTATGGAACCCTGTCTGCAAGGAAGCTTGGAGAGACTTAGCGCCATGACTTTTATTAGAGAAGTTGCGCTAGGCAGATACTACTTGGCACATACCCAAGTTCCAGACTCCCAGGAGGAAAGCAGGTGTTCAGTGTAAACCATAATATTTGTACAAACAGTTCAGGCCCAGGGGGCCACCCTGTGAATTTCAGTGGTGGGAAGGGGACCCTCTCAAAATCCAGGTCCCTTCATGACAACCAAGGGCTGCATTGAGCAGCCTTGCAGGTCGATTCGGTTAACGATTATTTTCACGCTCTGCCTGCTTCTCCTCCTATTTCTCTCTCCTCTGTCTCTTTGCCACATGACTTCTACTTATATAGATATTCTGCTCCTTCCTTACTTCTGCCAACTCTTTCTCTCTTTCCTGGCTTCTCTGTTCTCTGCTGTCCATTATCTATGAGTCTCCTTTTGAAATCAGTTGAAAAGAGAACTTCATTGGTCCACCTGGTCTGTCTGGACCCTGTGAGGCAGAGCTCTTAGTGCTGGCCACTCAGAGAGGTCCCAGTGAAGCCCATGAACTTGTGCATGGTCCAATCACCTGTGAGTGCCAAGGTGGCATCAGGTGTTAGGGTTTGCTCAGAATATCCTTTTAGCAGCTCAAGCTTTCAGGTAATAATAGACTCCTTCCCAAAGCAACAATATCCCTTATGCAGGGACTGGGAACAGAGAGAGAGGGTGGTTGGGTTTACCCAAGACTGGGGAATGATTAGGATGTGAGAAAATAACACAGAATTATTAAAAGTTATCCATCTCAGAGCACAGGCTGAAGAATGGAAATGTCATATTTGCCATGCTAATTCATCTTTCTAAAAATCTTCTTTGAACACATTGCTTTCTTGGTTTTTAGTTATATACTAAATGTAACCCAAATGTGTTATCCTTTCATTATCCACCTTTGCATTGTCATCAACTTAACTTCTGGTCTTCTTTTCTAATACAGCTTTACCCAAGAGTCAACTAGAACTCTATCTTGTTCTGCAGAGAGCATTTTGGAGTTCTTACTTTTACACTGCTCTTTCTGACTGGAATGCCTGTGCTAGAATCATAACTCCTCTCTCACGGTCTAGTTGAAATGGTACCTCTTCCAAGAAGCCTCCTGCAGTCATTCCAAAGACAAGTTATCTTTCCCTCTTCGATGAACTAATGTGTAGTATGAAACAGAACATGAAGCAAACATTCCTCCAAATGTTTTTAGCTCCTAAACTCAACCAGTAGCACTTTTGAGCATAAATAAAGCTTTATACTCTCTTTTATCTACCTTAGCAACTAACAGTATTTTGTGTAGAGAGTCAATAAATACGTTTGAATGAATAAATTAATCTGTCAGTATGGCATGCATGAGCATTATTAGGCTGTTCTACCTTTCTTTCAATTATAGTGGCTCCACTGGACCAATTACAGTGGCCCCATTGGAGCAATTATACTTCTTTCTTATCATTTGGGACTAGATGTCAAAGAATTTTGTGACTTAGACATGAATAAGAGGGAAAATCTACAGTGAAAACATTAGCTCCCAATCTCACCGCCATGGTACCTACCGTGTCTTTAAGTTTCACTTTCATCCCGGGTGCCTTTGACAGCAGCTCCATTACTTTTACAAGTACCATCACAATGTGTTATTCTGATCCAATTCTGTCATCTGAAGGTCACATTAACAGAAGAATGAGAAATGCCCAGTCTGAACAGAACTGCTAGATATCCTGGCAAACATTCATGCTTCTGCTTGACTGGCAAAATGGGAAAAATGCCTTTCTGCCCCATAGGTTTTGTTTTAGTAGATGATCATATTTCAGAGGTGAAATATGAAACCAAAATTAAGGCATCTGACTGCAAAAAGTCCACTTTTATTGTGCTTTACTCTCAAGGAGTGACATGTGCAAATTAGAAAGCCCTATAGAATGGAGCTTATTGATTAAACTACTAAAATATTTGTACGCATCCTATTTAGAAAACCGTTCAACATCCTTCCCATAGAGGTGGTACGGGCTTGCCTGACTTAATTACTTTAGTGATTGGTGTGGCTGCACGTGTGTACAGAAATCAAAGGAGGAGGAATTATCCAGATGTCAAAGTAATGAAAATGATGAAATATGGCATGTGCTCTAAAAGAGCAATATGCTTCTGTGTCCTATTTCCTCTACTCATCTTGAACAGAATGTTAATAAAACAGGGAAAAAATGAGCTACTTAACACAGTACAGTTCTGCCTTTTTTAAAGAAAATGAAATTTATTGTTTGTGAATGAAGTTTCTGTCTAAATGATGTTATTAGGGAAACATACTTTCTCATTTCTTAAGCATTCTTATCAGTACCTGCTAGAGTGAATTTTCAATTTGCGTTGATCTCCTGATTATCTGTCCATTTCCCTTCTTAGGTGAACAAAGTGGAAAGATTGTAAAGTAAATAGAAAGTCCACTTCAGTCACTCTAGAATTTAGACATCGAATGGAATATCACTAGTGAAAATCATTTAAGAGTTTTTCCTTTCTTGCAAATCAAAGCAAAACTTATAAACCCATGGATTTAAGAGCTTAAAGATATTTGAGATTGTCCAGTCCACTGGTTCTCAACTCTATTATATTCAAAGCTCCCTTTTATACCAAATAGTTTACTATAAAAATTCTGTGAAATAANTATAAACCCATGGATTTAAGAGCTTAAAGATATTTGAGATTGTCCAGTCCACTGGTTCTCAACTCTATTATATTCAAAGCTCCCTTTTATACCAAATAGTTTACTATAAAAATTCTGTGAAATAAAATACACAGAAAATATCACCTGTGTATAATGATCATTTTAAGAAGTTAACATTTTGAAGTAATATAAAGAAGAGATAACAGTAGTGTGTAATAGAACCTATGTATGCCCACATGTAAATAAATTCTCATGCATCTCTGTAATAGAAGACATTGCAAACTCATTTCATCTTGCACCTACTCATGGGGCACAGTGAATACAGAGCTATGCATGCAATGTTACAAGTGTGTGTTGGTGGTGATTTTCTATAATGAGGAATAAGTTTTAGTAAAATTCAAAACAAAAGAGAGTGCAATTTTTCATTATGTGGTTTTTGCTTTGCTGGACAGTTTTATGACAATTAAATCTTAGCCCAAAATATCTTGTGTTCATAACTAGATGGAGTTAGATGATAGGGTTAGATAATTGCAAGCAGGTGTCCCCCTTTGAAATTTTCCTCTCCAAAATCCTACACAATGGGTACTTCTTTTCCCTTCATCTGCCGTGTCCTGTGCATTGCCAGGCATTATCATTCCTGGCTTTCACTCACTGAATGATTGTAGTGCCTTCAAGGATTGTTGGGCTTCCCAGGTGGCACTCATGGTATAGTACCTGCTTGCCAGAGCAGGAGACCTAAGAGACACAGGTTTGATCCCTGGGTTGAGAAGGTCCCTTGGAGAAGGAAAAGGCAACCCACTCCTATTCTTGCTTGGAGAATCTCATGGGCAGAGGAGCCTGGTAGGCTACAGTCCATAGGACACAGAGTCAGACACAACTGAAAAAACTTAGTATGCATGCATGCAAACAATGTTACACTAAAATTGCATATTTACAGGTTTTCAAAAGTCCCTTGGGGCTGCTTCTGATGCGAACTTCTGTCTGATCCAACACTTTCATGCTATAGGTTAGGAGAATGAAGCCTGGAGAACGGAAGTAAATTTACCTGAAGTCATATAGAATATAGCTGAACTAAGTGATCAACTTAGGTTTTGGACTATTCTGAATCTGACCTTATGCCAACATAGAAGCTCTGGTATAGGCAGTGTCGAGTGAAACAGTTCTCCTGAGAGCAATGACTGTAACCTCACCAAGGAAATTGTATGCACATGTTGAAGTAGCCCAGACAGACATCCCAAAGGATCAATACATTTCCTGAATACAAATAAACCAAACCTGCACCTTGTATTCCCACTAATCTCATCCATTGTCTTGCACAATCTTCCCTCCCACTCTTGGAAATATCTTCTAAGCCTTTTTAAGAGCTTCTTATAAATTATCCTTCTATCCANCCCAAAGGATCAATACATTTCCTGAATACAAATAAACCAAACCTGCACCTTGTATTCCCACTAATCTCATCCATTGTCTTGCACAATCTTCCCTCCCACTCTTGGAAATATCTTCTAAGCCTTTTTAAGAGCTTCTTATAAATTATCCTTCTATCCAACAAACATATAATTTCCTCTCTGTACAGCTTCCAAGCCTCTTCTTCCTGACTTTTCTACAAATATTTCCCATTGTTCATGATACTTATAAACTTGTATGGTCATCTCCCCTGTAAATGTACTTCTCTCTATGTACTAGTTTTGCCTGTATGTCAAGGGAGAGTTCATTCTCACTGGTTTTATCTGTCCTACTAATGGATCAGTCCTGAAGGAGCAGCTAATTCCAGACATCTAATGTCATGTCAAACACCCTGTGGTCACTCCATGAATAGTTGACAGATATATATCCACCTGAGAACCGGGATAGGCACAATTCTAATGGTAGCCTAATATGAGATATAAAAATAATGAGGTTATACAAAACGTAAAAAGTTCTAGATCCTTCAAATATTAGAGATAAATAACAACCTGTTCTTCGGACTGCATTTCATGACATTTGATTATTGAAGCTTCTGGACGAGAGACTGTTTTTGTCCTAGTTGCTATGAGCCATCTCCAGGGAGACTTCCTGTAGCACTCTTCACAGTGGAAACTGATCAGTAGAAGGGTCATCCAATTAGTTCCTATGGCTCCAGGCAGAGCTCTACTTAAACTGTCATCAACTTTTAGCAATCTTCAGAGAAAGAGATTCTACAACACCCCACAGTAACTAGACCCTTATGTCAAGAATTCATCTCTGTCTCTCTGTCTTTGTCTCTGTCTCTCTCTAAAAAAAAAAAAAAAAAAGCCAGTTATCTAAAGGTATTTATTTTTCTTTTAGCACTATTGGAGAATAGCAACCTTGAGTCAAGATGATTAATATGAAAAAACTAATAAGCTTGAAGATGTTAAGCCATCTGTTTGTTCACTTGCATTGTGCTAAAGAAAAGAGCAGTGACTTTTTTCTTTCTGATATCACTCCCACCTCTACACATTAAACCAACTGTGCATTTGAATTATAGTAGTGTTTTAGTATGTGCAACTGCCTTCTCTTCTGCCTATTGCTGTTTATTAACAAATAATTAGTGAGCCCATCCAGTGAAACAAAATTCAGTGATAATATCTGGGAAGTTACAAATACTAAAAATCCACTTAAGGGCCTTGTCAAATATGTGTTAAGAATTTATTGTCAACTTAAAGCAGAAGTACTCCGTAATATTTAATATCCACACTAAATGACACAGAATTCCATCAGAATGTAGCAATTGATATCGTTCTACCCCTATCACTTCCTCCATTCATCCATCCAACAGATATCTATTTCCATATTTTGCACCAGGCTTAGATACTGGGGTCACAATGAAAGAAAAGTGAGTGTGGAGTCATTCAGCTGTGTCTGACTCTTCGTGACCTCATTGACTGGAGCCCACCAAGCTCCTCTGTCTGTGGAATTTTCCAGGCAAGAGTACTGGAGTAGGTTGCCATTTCCTTCTCCAGGAGATCTTCCCAACCCAGGGATCAAACCCGGCTCTCCTGCATTGCAGGCAGACACTTTACCATCCGAGCCGATAGTGAACAAAATATTTATAGCTTTCCTTTCCAAATAACTTACCTTTTAATGAATTAGATATTGATCAAAAATATCAAATACCTTTATACTGAAACTTCATATTGAAAAATGCCATGGACTAGTCAAGTACATCTGACCTGATTTGAAGAGCAGAATATGAAAGAGTGGATGGATAAGTTTTAAGTGACAATATTAAACTTAAAGTTGTGCTGTGTGCTTAGTCGCTCAGTCACGTCTGACTCTTTGAGACCTTATGGACTGTCACTCACCAGGCTCCTCTGTCTATGAGGATTCTCCAGCCAATAATAGTAGAGGGGGTTTCCATGCCCTCCTCCAGGGGATCTTCCCAACCCAGGTCTCCCACAATGAAGGTGATGGATTCTTTGTCATCTGAGCCACCAGAGGAGTTAATAAGGGGAAGGTAGGAGGAGGGAAATGACCCAAATGAGGAATTAACACATGCAAAGCCAAGGAAACAAAAAAGAGAAGAAACTGTCGGAAGACCAAAGGCCAGTTTTCTGGCATGTGGAAACAAGAGGAAAAGGGTTCTTTCTGACGTTGAAATGGGATTCAGGAGTCAGATCATTGAGTAACCCACAGGTCATGTCAAAAATATAGTTCTCTCTACTAAGAAAACTTGGTAGCCAGTGAATCCTAGCTTTGTATTTTGAAAATGTCTGTTCATCTGCGTTGTAAAGAATTCATTGAAAAATGCCAGAGCAAGAACTTCCCCAGTGGTCCAGTGGTTAAGAATCACTTTCCAGTGCAGAGGGCAGGGGTTCAATTCTTGGTTGTGGAACTAAGATCTTACATGCCTTATGGTGCCGTCAAAAAAAAAAAAAAAAAAAAGCCAGAGTGGGTGCATGTAGACCTCATAAAAGGATTACAATAGACAAATCATATTAGAGATATAATTAGGGGGGATTGTTGGTGACAGTGGAAAGGGGGAAGATGCATTTAAGAGATAAAATTAGCATTTATTTTTGATGAGCTGGATTTGGGGGTGCATGTTGGCACTTACTTTTCCAGCATATGAATAGGAGAAGATTCATTAAGAGCAGAATCAGTGGACTAGTGTGGGTGAGAAGATCATAAAGACCACTGTGGACAAGTTGGGTTTGAGGTTTGTTTTTAATATGAAAGTGGACGTGGAAAATAGGCGGGTATAGACATGGATCTGGAACTTGGAGAAATGACCGCATGTGCCATTTTGACTTGGAGTCTGTGTACAGGTGGCACTCTAAGCCATGGACAAGTGTGTAGTTGCCCAAAGAGAATGCATTGTAAAGAAGTCTCTGTGTTTAGAACTACAACTTTGAGGAACATAATCAATATGGAGAAAAAAATAAGCCTGTAAGTGAGACTGAGAGATGCAGGTCAACAAAGAAAAAGAAAATGAGATTCCCGATGAGAAATGGTCTAAGAAAGATGGTAGTCAACACTGTCAAACACCTGGGAGTCCAAATAAGATGAAGATTGAGGTACCACTGTTGACATTAGTGCTAGGAGAATTTCTGGATCAGTTTGTAACAGCCAGTATAGTGAAGTGATCAAGGCAGAAACCAGATTGAGTAAGTGGAAGGTGACAACTAGAACTAATGAGTACATATCAACAACTTTCTAGACAAGCATTGCCATGAATGGCAAGAAGAAAGATAACAGCTGGAGTTGGAAGAGAGTGAGATTCAGGGAGAGACAGGCATTTTTATATGTTGATGGGAAACTCACTATGTTAAAAAAAGGTTCAGATGCAGGGGATAGAGAAGATAATAATAAAAGGTTCCCGANGCTGCCCATGGGAGGGCTTGGGGCTGATCATCCATATGCTTCCCTCCCCTGTGCAGCCAGCAAATCATTGGAGAGGGCTTGTGAGTCAATTCCCTGCAGTATTAAGCCCAGGAGAAAACTCCTGCCATGAGAGGTAAGTGACAGACACAGAGTTTGTGAGGGGGTGAGGAGGTGAGGGCTGAAGGCAGATTGGTGTAGAGGCCAGGACCCTCTCTTCTCCCCAGTAGGGAAGCTCAGGCTCATGCAGCCTGAATGCAGATCCTGGATTCAGGTCGTGAGGGTCACAGGTGACAGGCTGAGACTGAAAGCTTGGGGACTTTATGTGTCCTAGTCTTATTCAGAGAAGCTCTGCTTATAGCATGCGAGACCCAGGTGATTCACACCAGGGCAGGCTGAATTGAGCAACTTTGTCGGCATCATCGTTCCCTGGTTCCTGCTGCTCACAGGGACGCTGGGCCTTCTTTGGTGTGAACCCAAGGATTCAGGATCCCAGAACCCTGATACCTGCTGGCACCCTGTGGTCTTCGGGGATGTCTCAGGGAGCAGGTGGCCCAACATTCGAGGGGGCTGCCTTCTTCATTGGGGAGGCAGAGGAAGAAGGAGCAGCTCTGGAAGAGGGAGAGGTCGTGCGGTCTGACAAGTGTTCCAGCTGCCAGTGGAAGGCATCATTGAGGAGGTTGAAGTGGTGGCAGAAGAGGAGCAGGAGAAGGTGCCCTTGGCAGAGCGGTAGGAGAAGCCATAGGAGCAGGGCCAGGAACATGCAAGGACAGGAGTCTCAAGCGACCAGCCCCCACTCGGGCCACTGGAGGTGTTGGCGGCCCTGCTGGTGGAGCTGAGCTCTGCGAATGAGAAAGACCTGAAAGCCTAACTTCNCTTTGTTGTACAGCAATGAGTAACACATTGTAATTTAATTATACTAACACAAAAAAGTTTTTAAAAAGAGTTGTAATCATCTTATATAAACCCCATAGACAAATTGATATAAACTTTATCTCAACCCTATCAACATTTATATCCTTAACTTTAGTTCTCACTAGGATAAGACTCAATCAAGTTTTTGATCTTACAAGAGGAATCATAAAGTCTTTGTTTCCCAGTCCATTTAATCTATTTATATATAAAAGACTCTGGGATATCCAAAAAGGAGTTGAACCACAGAACTCATGCCCTTTCATCAATCTTGATTAACTGGGCTGTTGCTCAAAAAGTAACTGTTGGTCAAGTATCTCGGTGTAATTTTCCAGCCCCTTATATAATTTAAACTGGAGTAAACAGAGTGAACTTATTGGCCTTTAGTGTTGGAGACCAATAGGTTTTCCTTTCATATTGTTTAACATATAGGTAGTGTAATATCAAGCAGGAGATGGTAAAAGTGAACATCGACATTTTAGGAATCAGTGAACTAAAATGGACAGGAATGGGTGAATTTAATTTAGATGACCATTACTCGTACTGTGGGCAAGAATCCCTTTAGAAGAAATGGAGTAGACCTCATAGCCAACAAAAGAGTCCCAAATGCAGCACTTGGGTGCAGCCACAAAAACAAGGAATAATTTCGATTTGCTTCCACAGCATCATTCAACATTACAGTACAAGTGAAAGTTGTTCAGTCATGCCAGACTCTTTGCAACCCCATGGTCAATGGTGGTTTAGTTGCTAAGTCTTGTCTAACTCTTGCGACTCCATGGACTGTAGCCTGCCAGGCTCCTCTGGCCAGGGGATTCTCCAGGCAAGAATATTGCAGTGGGTTGTCATTTCCTTCTCTACGTTATGTTCCCAACATAGGAATTGAACCCAGGTTTCCTGCATTGCAGGCAGATTCTTTACCAGTTGAGCCACCAGGGAATCCCACTCAGAGCTTTCCAGAGAGTCAAAGAGATCCAAAACAGGAGTCGAGTAATAGGTGTTGCTAGTGGTAAAGAACCCGCCTGCTGACATAGAAATGCAGACATAAGAGATGCAGGTTCTATCCCTGGGTTGGGAAGATCCCCTGGAGGAGGGCATGGCAACCCACTCTAGTATTCTTGCCTGGAATAGCCCATGGACAGAGGAGTCTGGCAGGCTATGGTCCATAGGGTCACAAAGATTCGGACATGACTGAGGTGACTTAGCATACAATATCCTTATGCAGCCATAAGAGTCTAGTTAAGTTTGGTTATCATGACTTCATTTTAATACTAATTAGGAGTCCTGTTATCCTGAGTTAGGCAGTTCCCCTGGAGAAGGGAATGACAACCCACTCTAGTATTCTTGCCTGGAGAACTCCATGACAGAGGAGCCTGGCAGGCTATAGTGCATGGTGTTGCACAGAGTCCAGACACGACTGAGTGACTAACACTTTCATTTTTTCCAAGATGGAGGAATGGCCAGACATAGTCAAGAGGGGCATGGAAGGCCAGGTCTTTGGCAAAGGACTCAATGAGTAGATCATGGAATATAATCTGGACAGAGAGCCCAGTGAGGCCAGGGAGGCAGCCAGAGTGAGGCCAGTGATGTTTTCCTATTGGATGCTTGCAGACTTTGAAGAACGGTCATGGAGGAATAGTTGAATAATGAAACTGTGAAATCTAGGAAATTGTGATCAGAAAATGGAAGCTTAGTGATTTTACCAATGGAACAATTTCAGTAAAAACAACATTCAGGCTAGATCCATTGAGAGGGTAGCAGAGTAGAGGTTAAACAGTCATTGACTATGTATACTTCTTTTAATTTCATCCTGAACTGTAATACAATCGAGAGCAAGAATCATTTCCTATACTCTGTCTGGCATGTGGAATAGCTGAGAAGGTTTTCTTTCCAGTGTCAACTAACATAGAATTTAATGACACAACAATGAAAAAAATAATTTGCTCTCTGGTTTTCCTCATTATGCCTTTCAAAGTTTACATGAACATTTTAATATGCTTCTTTCTTTGTTACAAATATGAAAACCAGAAGTACAGGGTGAATAATGTGTATAACTGCTTATAACATTTGTGGCAATTGAAGTTATCAGTCAAGTGTGTATGCATTGGGGGTATATAATGATTCCCTTTGATTCATATTCTTTAGTCCATATATTTAATTCTGTTCTTCATATATACAACACAATAATAGAAAAAGACCATGAACAATACTGGGGAAAATTCTAAGGAAATATTTTCTCCAGCCATGCGAAAGAACCATTCAACTCCTATGATGTGGGACGTTCCGTGTCCATTTCAATGTCAGCGGAAATACTCCAGCCCAGTCAAAAGTCCAGCCGGGAAGCAGGAAGTGAGTGGGCGCCTCTCACCAGCCATGCAACTGATTCCACATACTTGTGTAGGCTGCCGGGACTTCCGAAGATGCTACTGCTTTTTTAAGCCAAACAAAACCAGTGATTAAATGTATAAGAGCTCCTTCCTAAAGGGCTTTCTTTCAAAGAGGTTCGTGGAGGGGATGTCCTTTCCCCAAGCTAACATCTAAAACCTGTTGGAAGTGGTATTTGTAGCAAAATAAAAAGTACCCAGCCTCACTCCTGTGGTACCAGCAAGCACAGTTCTGGCAGGAATCATGTGACAGACACGGTTTTAAGTGAAGACATTTTAATTTTTGTGATATGATGACAGCCTAAGCCTTTTGACACCCTAATATTCTGATCATTTTTCCTGTCTGGAATATCATTATGCCTGGGCAGGCAAGGGGTTATGAACTGAACAAATGAGAAAGTTATTTAATTCACTTGGCATAGAAATATCGGTCCCCATCTTACTATGTTAAGTGTGGATTTATGACTCTTCAACAACAGAAAATATAACCTATGCATCAGATTTAAATTGAAGAGTGGTGCAGTTAGTGTGTAGCCTTTATAAGTGTTTAAGTAATCATCTAAGTCATTTAAATTGTTTTTCTGTCTCCACACAGTTAGCCAAAGTTGTTCATTTCAGCTGTAGGGAATTAAGACACACAGCAAAAGGTATTGATTGACCGATAAACATTATAAGAGACAGGAAAGAAGCCAAATCAATGGAACGTGAGGTAAGGGGTGTAATTAGATACTTCGCTTTCCTCTAGCACTGGTATATNGTCTCCACACAGTTAGCCAAAGTTGTTCATTTCAGCTGTAGGGAATTAAGACACACAGCAAAAGGTATTGATTGACCGATAAACATTATAAGAGACAGGAAAGAAGCCAAATCAATGGAACGTGAGGTAAGGGGTGTAATTAGATACTTCGCTTTCCTCTAGCACTGGTATATATTCCTGAGAAATGTTTTAAAATTTAAGAATCAGTTTAAAAGTTATTGCTCAAATCGATTTCAGAAATATTGGACTTTTTCAAGGGTTTATTTTTTTTTATTTGCTTTATTGAAGTATCGTTGATCTATAGTGTCGTACTGGTTTTGGGTGTACAGCAAAGTGATTTAATTATATATGTATGTGTGAAAGAAAAGAAGCGAAGTTGTGTCCGACTCTTTGCTACCCCATGGACAGTAGCCTGCGCCAGGCTCCTCCATCCGTGGGATTTTCTAGGCAAGAGTACTGGAGTGGGTTGCCATTTTCTTCTCTAGGGAATCTTCCCGACCCAGGGATTGAACCTGGGTCTCCTGCATTGTAGACAGATGCTTTACCATCTGAGCCATCAGGGAAGTGTGTGTGAAACACACGCACAAACATATATATATATATATTCTTTTTCAGATTAGTTTTCCATATAGCTTATTACAAATGTTAACTATAGTGCTATACAGTAGGCCCTTGTTATTAATCTGTTATATACAGTAGTATATATATATTAATACATACTCATTGGGAAAGTTCCTGATACTGGGAAAGACTGAGGGCAAAAGGAGAAGAGGGCATGAGAGGATGAGATGGCTTGATGGCATCACCAATGAAATGGACACAACCTTGGACAAACTTCAGGAGATGGTGAGGGACAGAGAGACTGGGGTGCTGCAGTCCATGGGGTCGCAAAGAGTCGGACACAACTGGGTGAAAACAAATGTATATGTTAATTCTAACCTGCTAATTTTTCTCCCCACCCCCTTTCTCCTTTGGTAATCATAAATTTTTCTATGATGGAAAGTCAGTTTCTATTTTATAGATAAGTTCACTTGTATCATTTTCTAAAGAGTCCACATGTAAGTGATATCATATGATGCTGGTCTTTGTCCGACTTACTTCACTTAGGTACTCGAGGTACTCTAGGTCCATCCATGTTACTACAGTGATTTTTCTCACTGTTCCTTTTGCTTGCTAACACATTTTATACGACTAGCTAAATGGTTATTATTTCTTCCTATTGTAGTACATTTTGCCATTAGTATATTTTTATTTTTTAAAGATACATTGCAAGAAAACACATAGACACACATAGTGATGTTCTAAAAATAATTTGTCCTTAAATATATGCTGCCCTGGAAATATACAGTTGTTTTAAACCCTCTGTGAATTAATTTCATTTAAGTCCCTTGGGAAACAACTAAAGTTACATGTATTTGAATATTGCTCTCTTAGAGTTATTTCATAGTAAAATGTCCTAAGAAATCGTAAATTACAACAATAAATGACTCCACCAACTCTAAAATATAGGATCATTAAAGTATCATTACTTTTTTTTTTTTGATTCATGGACTTATCAGACAATAACTAGAGGGCTGGTGCCATTAATGTACCTTTACTAAAAACACTAAAATCAAGACATATATACAAAAAACTCATTAACACAATTATGCTTCCATCTCAAAATTTTGTGATTAAGTGCAAGAACCAAAAAATAACTATCCTCCCTGTCATTAATATCCTTACCTAATGAAGTGTACCGAAAGTAGACTTTTATTTTCCAGTTTAAATTTAGGAACCAAAACACACAAATCCCCATTTAAACACATACATTTCTAGTCCTGGAGATTCATTACTGACCCTTTGGTTACCAAGTCTTTGTCATACTTAGTATCTAATCACACTTTAGCAGCAATGAGGCACCCAGCTCACTTTCATACCACCTCTGAGCCTGTGTTCTGCGTACTTGGTTGGGAAGACCACTGCTCTCTGCACATGCAGTCTGAAAGACTCATCTCAAGCATAAGCCCCCAGGACTAGGCTGGAGGTTTCTGTGTGCCTTTATATTATTTTACATCAGACCACTATACCGGTTTCCATAATTTGTCAGAATGGTTTAAGCATTTGTCTCCTACTAAACTCTAAGGTCCTGAATATTTGAGACTATGTCTTATCCATCTTTCATTCCCTAGACCTTGGGTCACACATAGGTTAGACCAGTGTCTGGTTCCCAGACCCTCAATTAAGATTTTTTGTTATTGTTGTTGTTTTGCAATAAACCATTACTCAGCCTCAAAGAGAGATAAGGCACATACATGTTTCACTCATTCTACCTCCCTATGTCTTCCTTCCCCAACTCTTTAGTATTATTGAATTTTTCCTTAATTTTCACATCATCTGATTCCCTGCTATAAAACACATTTTTACTAAAGATGTGAGACCCAAAGCAGAGAAAAAACAAGTGATTTGCTCAGATGGATCACCAGTTAGCACAGAGCTGTAGGCATACTGGGGCTTCCCAGTTGGCTCAGTGATCAAGAATCCACCTGCCAGTGCAGGAGACACAACAGACATGGGTTCGATCTGATCCTTGGATTGGGAAGAGCCTCTGGAGAAGGAAATGGCAACCCACTCCTGTTTTCTTGCCTGGGAAATCCCATGGACAGAGGAGCCTGGCGGGATGCAGTCCATGGGGTCACAAAGAATCAGATACGACTTGGTGACTGGGCAGGCGGGCACACAGACACATCTGAGGTCTGCTTCTCTCCTTCCTGATGTCTCTCCTCTCCCCTCTTCTTCCTCCATCTGCTCTGCCCCTTCTCCCTCCCCGTCTCCCTTTCCCCAGATCACAAAGGAGAAGAGATTGGGAACCCTGGGAACCCTCCCTTACAAGATGCTGGAG
>SJYV01025015.1:356450-440019 GCA_006410875.1 Neotragus pygmaeus | reverse complement strand
AAAAAAAAAAAGAGTTTAGATGATAGAAGAATATACTACTACACAAATGAAGTGATGAGTGTTGAGTAATTACTTCTGTTTTTTATATAAATTAATTACGTGTGTATATAATTTAATTTTTAATAATTGCTGTGATTAACAACTGGCTTGCAAATCTCTCATAATAGGGATCATTTAACAATCTACATTCACAAGCTAAGATGAGTCAGCTCTCGCCTCTTCTGTTATGTAGAGAATGGCTTTTGAGACAAAAGTAGAGACAGGAAGCTCTAATAACAGTCTGGGTGCAAGATGGTGGTGGTTTCAGGTAGGTTGGAAGTGGTAGAGTGATGTGGACCACAAATTTGCATGCCTGAACCAACCAAAACATTGGAATTTGGAGCAGAAAAAAGCTTATTGCAGGGCCAAGCAAGAAGAAAGCTGTTCATGCTCAAAGAGCCTGAACTCACAGATGGTTTTCAGGGCAGACTTTTTAGAAGCTAAACTTGTAGGGAAGAGCTGCCAGGTGTGTGACTTTCTTCTGATTGGTTCAGTTCAGTTCAGTTCCGTCGCTCAGTCGTGTCTGACTCTTTGCGACCCCATGAATCACAGCACGCCAGGCCTCCTGGTCCATCAGCAACTCCCGGAGTTCACTCAGTGGGGCAGTAACAGGGCAGTGTTCCAGAGATCTCTGTCATCAGTCTTGTGATTCCAGCCAGTCTGGGGTTAGCATGCTGGTGCTCAGCCTGAAATGACTGTCCTCCACCTGGGTAGGGGGCCTTAGCTCTTGCTGAGAAACTTGGCGATCAGAATCAGATTGTTATGAATATTTCTTGAGCAGAAACCTGGACCCTGCCCCATGGCTGTCCTGTTGCCTCTTGACCTTCTGCTTTCCCTCACTTTCCTAACTGTGTGCTTAGTCACTCAGTCTGTTTGACTGTGACCGCATGGACTGTAGCCCGCCAGGCTCCTCTGTCCATGGAGATTCTACAGGCAAGAATACTGGTTCCATGCCTTCCTGCAGAGGATCTTCCCAACCAACGGATCAAACCAAGGTCTCCCGCATTGCAGGCAGATTTTTTACCATCTGAGCCACCAGGGAAGCCCATGGGTGGGGAGACTATCCCTTCCCCAGGGGATCTTCCTAACCCAAGAATGGAGCCAAGATCTCCTTCATTGCAGACTGATTCTTTACCAGCTTCCCTAATTAGTAGCCCTTTTAATCTGCCCTTTGGAACTCAGGGAGTTTCTAGGAGGCTGAAGTTTGTTTGTTTTTTTTTTTCCTGTAAACAAGCAATGGGGGACAAGGAAAGGCTTTTTTGTACGCAAGAGAGTTCTACAGGGTCCTACTCAGTTTCAGCAGTAAGAAGGAGTTGGATTTGGAGCCCTTTTTGGAGAAAAGAAGTGGAAGAACTTTCTGATGAATTAGATATGAAAGTTGCAGTTAATGCCTAAACATCCTTACATTTATTTGGCATCAGAGCATTTTATTTATTTTGTCAAAGTTTTGTCTGTATCTGTAATTATGTTTCTGTCATTTGTAAGCAATACAGATAAATATCAAACAGGTGAGCTTATTTAACATCATTAATCTTATACACAATTAACACAACATTATTAAAACTGGAGATGAATAAGCCCGATTAAAGCAGCATCAGGGATTTGTAGAAATGTAGATAATGTTGTTTTGTTCCAAATGTTCTTGCCTTTGCTCTTTTTTCGGGCTGATGTTAGTACTTAATAGTTGGGTATATTGAAAAGAAACCTGTACATAATTAATTATTTGGATCAATACATCATTTCTATAAATTTGGTGAAAGTATGCCTCTATATGAATACTGTTAGTGCGTCCAGACAAGGTATAGTCTTGGGAACACTGATTTCTCCTTACTTGGTCAAATTTGTCTTTTTTTCAACTATAATGCGTATAGTAGCACATGGATGCATGATTTCTTCCAGGAACGACTGAATGTTTACTACTTATCAACATAAATAAGCTTTTCTGTAAAGATAGAAAGGTTGACAAAACTCACACTTATTTTAAAGGAGTGATTTAATCACAAATCTGGTCTTTAGCTTTTATCCTAGTTCAGTGTTAGGAATATAGACCATGTCTTTTTAGTAATTAAAGAAATTATGATTATCACTGATGCTCCATGAACATGCCCTGTAATGTCTGGGTAAGTATTAGAAAATTTCAATAAAAGTTGATCATTTGTAAATTTCAATTCTAATTATAAACATGATTAATACTTCTGTTTATTATTGCTTCTGAAAGGAATCAGCTTATCCCCCACACACACCCATGTGTGATGAAATATAGCTTAGAATTTATCCCTCCTGTTTCGTAAACATTTTTTACAAATTAAGATAGAAATTGACTCCGTGGTTTAACTGAATAATGTTTTCACACCATCAGTGCCTTATTGAATGTCTAAAACCTAAGAAGGGCATAGACAGCCGATCAATGCTCGTTTCCTTTACATCCCAGTGCAGATGTGAATTTGCAAAGAGTAACTGATCACTTCCCAGAAAAAAAGTTATGATTCTCTACTAGGGCACTTTGTTTTAGCAACTGTATTTTGTTGTCTCCTTGATAAGGTCAGATGACTAGAAATTACTTGGTATCAATAGTAAAATAGAAATAATGCCATAATGTGGTACAAGGAGACCCAGATTTCAGCCTTACGCATTCAGCCCATTACATAGTAGTTGGAAGTCCCTAGTTCTCATTCTAAAATTTCTTGTCAGGAAAATAAGACACTGAACTTGAGTTCCAAGATCTTTTAAATCCCAGGATTTTTCATTTATCATTTTGGTTTTCATGTCTTACATATGAAGAGTCTGAAAAATAGCAAGATATTATATTTATATGAAATGCATCAAAATGTGTTTTTCTTTACTGTATAACATGACTTGTTTGAAAAAAGCCTTACCTTACTTGTATGAAGTCAGTTCTAAGAACAAAGGTAGAATGTGAGACAGTTGAAATCACTTCTAGCCCATATGTTTGAGTTAACTGTTTTATCCAAATAAGGGTTCACTTAGCTTTAGAAATATGTAATTTCAATATAATGTTTTTATTGTCTTTAGATTTTATACCTATGCTTCATTTTATATCAATAATTAAGAAATTATTTTATCATCTTTCTATGGGGCCCTAATTCACTGATATGATTTAGATCATTTGAAAACATTTATCATATCCACTTAACTTCTACTGCTTCTAAATACATCATTATTTTTGATGAAAGGTCTCATTCCAATTAAGTGTCCTAAGGAAAAAATAACCCTAAAATCCTGGAAAAAAAAAAAAAAAAAAACACTTTTTTTTTTTTTTTGAGGTAGATTAGGAGAAAAAAGAGCCATTGGGATTNAATTATTTTAAAAAAAAGCCCACATACAAAATGAGTGACAAAAAAAAAAAAAACCCCAAAAACATGGAAAAAAAAAAAAAAAAAAACACTTTTTTTTTTTTTTTGAGGTAGATTAGGAGAAAAAAGAGCCATTGGGATTACAAGGATTCAGAAGACTTAAGCAAGTAGGATAAAGCAAAGATAAAAGTAAAACATTCTTCTACTTTCCAGCCTCATTCTGAGCTCAGCTTCCTCTGAAATCTGCCCCTCCGGGAGTAGTGGTTGAGCTCCACATCTGGTTTTTCAGGGCCCCCAGATCTGTCTTAGCTGCAGCCACCATGAGAAAGCAGGAGATGAGAAAGCTGGTCTCTTCTCTCTCAATTTCTGGGTCGTTTCTGCCTTCCACTCCAACATATCCGTTGCTGTGTGCTGCTCTTCTCATTGTGGGCCACCTAGAAAATTGCAATTTTATTTCTACCCTCTCCATGAACACCCCATTCATTTGCAGTGAGCACTGAAATCCCCCCATGCTGTAGACATGGTCTTCTTTGACCCAGAGTTTTATAGTGACAACAGACAACTTAAGGTATTTCACACTCAGAGTAGTAAACTGTGCTAACATGGCCCCAGGAACCCATCCCAACACACCGAAGACCATGTCTTCCTGCCCTGTCATGTATCACGTCTTTCCTTTTTTTTTTTTTCCCTCAAATTTATTGATCTCATCTCTCATCTTCTCTCTCTCTCTTTTATTTTTGTTTTTTCCAATACTGCTCTCCCTACACAAGCTCTTTTTGCCTCCATCCCATTACCTTGTATAAAAGACTTGAATGTTTTTCTTTCAGAAGTAAAAATCCATTAACATTGGTAGGTTCCATTTTGACTTCTAATAATAAAGTAATGCTCAGTTTGGTGTCAACCAAATAACTGTGCACATTTAATAAGAGATGTATGGGCTTTTTAAACATCTTATGTTGAGCCTGATCTTGTAGATTCCTTCTTCTTTGCATATCTGAGTTAAGACCTTTTTCTCCTGTCCCCAGAGGCCCTCCAGTGTAAGCAGAATAAGGAAGTGTTCTCTGTTGCCCACTGCTACATCCAACTTCCCTACCTGAAATCCATATCAACTGTATATCATGGATTAGAGGAGCAGAAAGGCAGGACAGTTTAGAACTTCTCACCATTCACAGTCAGGTTGCTTTCTGAGTTCAGCGTTCAGTTCTCCTTCTCTAATCACAACCCCTGTGATAGAACCCACATCTCTTATGACTTCTGAATTGGCAGGCTGGCTCTTTGCCACTAGCGCCACCTGGGACACCCAGATTCCATATGCCACAACTAAGATCCTGCTGCAGTCAAAAGAAAAAAAAAAAGACTAAGCCCAGAAGTTCTATCTCAACAAAATTCTGCTTCTTAGTAAGATTATCCAAGGTGTGAATACTAAGGCAAGGATCACTGGAAGCTATCCTGAAATGCTGGCTCCCATGTTGTATATTTCCTGATGATCCTTCTTTTTTTGGAGCAAAATGAATCAGGACCTCTGCCACACTCTGCTATGTAAGTGTGCTCAGAGACACTGCACATAGAAAGGGAGATGGTGTACTACACGAGGACACCTCATCATGAGTTCAATGTGGGTGAAATTCAGCCCAATGCTGCTAAGTCAGAAACTGATGAAGATATCATACAGACTAAAGATGACCTTTGAAATGAAGTCTTCACCAAACTAAATAAAGGAAAACAGTTTCCAAGAAGTGAATCACTCCTGTATTTCTAATTCAGTTCAGGTCAGGTCAGTCGCTCAATCGTGTCCGACTCACTGCCACCCCGTGGACNCATACAGACTAAAGATGACCTTTGAAATGAAGTCTTCACCAAACTAAATAAAGGAAAACAGTTTCCAAGAAGTGAATCACTCCTGTATTTCTAATTCAGTTCAGGTCAGGTCAGTCGCTCAATCGTGTCCGACTCACTGCCACCCCGTGGACTGCAGCACGCCAGGCTTTGCTGTCCATCACCAACTCCCAAAGCTTGCTCAAACTCATGTCCATTGAGTCGGTGATGCTATCCAACCATCTCATCCTCTGTTGGCCCCTTCTCTTCCTGCCCTCAATCTTTCCTAGCACTGAGGTCTTTTCAAATGAGTTAGCTCTTCGCATCAGATGGCCAAAGTATTGGAGTTTCAGCTTCAGCATCAGTCCTTCCAATGAATGTGCAGGACTTATTTCCTTTAGGATGGACTGGATGGGTCTCCTTGCAGTCCAAGGAACTCTCAAAAGCCTTCTCCAACAACACAGTTCAAAAGCATCAGTTCTTTAGGGCTCAGATTTCTTTAAAGTCCAACTCTTACATCCATACATGACTACTAGAAAAACCATAGCTTTGATTAGACATACCTTTGTTGGCAAAGTAATGTCTATGATTTTTAACATTCTGTCTAGGTTGGTCATAGCTTTTCTTCCAAGGAGCAAGTGTCTTAATTTCATGGCTGCAGTCACCCAGTGATTTGGGAGACCAAAAAAATGAAGTCTCTCACTGTTTCCATTGTTTCCCCATCTATTTGCCATGAAGTGATGGGATCAGATGCCATGATCTTAGTTCTGAATGTTGAGTTTTAAGCCAGCTTTTGCTCTCTCCTCTTTCACTTTCATCAAGAGGCTCTTTAGTTCTTCTTTGCTTTATGCCATAAGGTTGGTGTCATCTGTGTATCCGAGGTTATTGATATTTCTCCTAGAAATCTTAATTCCAGCTGTGCTTCATCCAGCCCAGCATTTTGCATGATATACTCTGCATGTAAGTTAAATAAGCAGGGTGACAATATACAACCTTGATGTACTCCTTTCCCAATTTGGAATCAGTCTGTTTTTGCACGTCCAGTTCTAACTGTTGCTTACTGACCTGCATACAGATTTCTCAGGAGGCAGGTCAGGTGGTCTGGTATTCCATCTCTAGAAGAATTTTCCACAGTTTGTTGTGATCCACACAGTCAGAAGCTTTGGCATAGTCAATAAAGCATAAGTCGAGGTTTTTCTGGAACTCTCTTCCTTTTTCGATGATCCAACAGATGTTGGCAATTTGATCTCTCATTCTTCTGTCTTTTCTAAATCCAACTTATCTGGAAGTTTGTGGTTCACATACTGTTTAAGCCTGTCTTGGAGGATTTTGAGCATTACTTTGTGAGTATATGAGATGAGTGCAATTGTGTGGTAGTTGAACATTCTTTGGCATTGCCTTTCTTTGGAATTGGAATGAAAACTGTCCTTTTCCAGTCCTGTGGCCACTGTTGAGTTTTTCAAATTTGCTGGCATATTGAGTGCAGCACTTTCACAGCATCATGTTTTAGGACTTGAAATAGCTCAACTGGAATTCTATCAGGTCCACTAGCTTTGTTCGTAGTAATGATTCCTAAGTCCCACTTAACTTTGCTGTATGTGAGTGATGTCTGGCTCCAGGTGAGTGATCACACTATCATGATTATCTGGTTCATTGAGATCTTTTTTGTATAGTTCTGTGTATTCTTGCCACCTCTTCTTAATATCTTCTGCTTCTGTTAGGTCCATACCATTTCCATCCTTTATTGCGCCCATCTTTGCATCTTTGTGCCCTTAGTATCTTGTACCTTAGTATCTCTAATTTTCTTGAAGAGGTCTCTAGTCTTTCCCATTCTATTGTTTTCCTCTATTTCTTTGGCCTAATCACGGTGTGTTTTGATCTCAGTGCTATGAATTTATATTTGTCAGCAATTTGTGAGCCAATTTCTTGAAATTCCTCCCAAATAAGATTTTTGTTCAGAAACTAACCATCTAAAATATCTAGAATGTATCCATCACTCAAGTGTTCATTTTTGATCAACAAATATTTATTGAGGTGACATGCAGTATAATTTGTAATATATATAATAAGATTCTTAGTAGTGTTCACATATGTGGAATGATTAATTATTTGATTTTATGCTTACAATATGACCATAGTTGTTGAGCTATAATTTGAAATCATGAAAATTACAGTATTAAAGAAGAAAATTCCGTAATAATGTGGACAATTTTCAGAAACATTTTTGCTTCTCATATATGCTTTTTCAAGATAACATTCAGATCAGATTTTTTTCTAATGCAAAACGGCTTCTACGAATGGATCTGACCTACCCGATGGATGATACACAGACTTTGGTCACTTCTAGCCATTTGAAATAATTCCATGGTGATATTAAGTTTCTTGATGAATAAGTATTATTATTACTGAGTAAAAAATATAAACTAGAAAACTGAATATATGGGCATATGTTTAAAGATTTATTGCACTTTTCTTTAGTATTCTTTCCACTGAATTCTCAGTATTCAAAAGAAAATATTGAACTTCAGTAAAGATATTAATGTTTACAAAGATTGCAGAAAACAAACATCAATACATTGTCCCAGTTATTAAAAATTTCTACTACTGCATGTGTAAACTTAGAAATATTTCTACATAAGTCAATGTTAAAATATGTTACTATATTTATAACATAGCATATTAATAGTATTTTTAACTGAGAAAAATAGATATTATTGCTAATACTATTTTATAAAAATACTATAGATAGTATTGCTAATACTATTTTATAAAAATACTATTTAAAAAAAATAGTATAGTATTGCTATACTATTTTTATTAAAAAATACTATTTTATAAAAAGTTTAATATTTCAAAACATGTTTGGTTGATTTTAGTTGATTAATTTGCAAATATTTCCCTATTCCTGAATATGGGGAAATTCCATTGTGAGAAACTTAGACAAAGATATTATCGTATAAAGAGTTTAGAATTAGACAAAAATTGAGAAAAAAATGCATCACTTGGAGAGAGGAAATGTTACTAACATAAAAAAAATATATATCTTCCACACTCTAAACCCCTAAATTTGTATTTACAATATCATAAATCTGATTCTAAGCAAAATTTTTGAAGCAATTTCCCATTAATGTCATCCATATAATAAATATTCCTGTAATTNTAACATAAAAAAATATATATCTTCCACACTCTAAACCCCTAAATTTATATTTACAATATCATAAATCTGATTCTAAGCAAAATTTTTAAAGCAATTTCCCATTAATGTCATCCATATAATAAATAATAAATATTCCTGTAATTGCACTATTAAGGATCTTAACCACAATACTAATTATGAGGTTATTAATCTTAAGGGTAACATCTATGGATTTCTACCAAGATGGAAGGTGATATTAGGTAAATTGCCTTGGCTACTTTTTTAAAAGATAAGCTTTTGAGATAATGACAGTAATTCATTAATCTTTGATCGCATGATGTCTGACACATAAGACATGCTTATAAATATTTCTCAAGTAAATGAGCGAATGAATGAAGAAGAGAAAAAGGAAGGAAAGAGAAGGAAAATTAATGAGTGAGGGATTAAATAGGAAACCCCAACTGATCCAGATCAAACACACTCTGTGAGCCAACCATTCTCAACATGATTTGGACAAAGATTCTAGTAGTCAGTTTTTGCTTTTTTTTTTTTTTTTTAGCACTTACTCTTACCTAAACAGAAAACAAAATAATTCTACTTCTCCTCAGTAGTCAACGCTACCAGTCACCAGATAAGAAGCACTATGTTCCGGACAGTACGTGTATTGTGTTAGATTGAACATTTTTTCATACACAAATTATATTTCTCATGAACATTACCATCCCTTGGTACATTATGTATTTCTGATGATCAATAAATAATGAAGCATAACAATAACAACAACATCAACAAAGCCCCTGGGGACTCTGAGGCTTGCGCTTTGGCACAGGTCTGAGCAAACAGATGGTTTCTTCCTTGTGCCCTGAGAGCAAGCCTCATTGCCATCTATAGAACCACTAAAGGCAGTAAATCCCTAAGCAATTGGCCTTCCATCAAACACCGTCTGTATCCGGTCTCAGGGAATTCACAATGAGAGACCTTTGGCAATGGCGTCTCAGTTGATCACTCCTGTAATGGGGCAATTACAGGCAGAGAGGTTGTCTGTGATGTAACCCAAGCCCTCGTTTCTACACAGCTGTGCAGACCATCAACTGAAATTGTACCGAGAAGTCAATTGGGAACCTATCTGGAATGTGGGATATTTATTGGCTGAGGAAGAGGAAAGTCTATTCAACCACAGTGGAATTTATCTTGGTTGGTGCTGGGCGTGGACGTTTGAGCCTGTGGAGACAGCAGCACCCCTCCTTGTCAGGCAGGCTGTTCTGGGCTCTTCTCTGACCCCGCTCCCCTGGGCCGTGTCTATCACTCCTGTCCCAGACCATCCTGCTCCGGGGTTTTCCTCTAACTCCATGAGCTTGTACACACAGACCTCTTGGAACTGTGACTGCCCAAACGGATTTTTCAGAATTCTTATGTTTAATCACTGTATAAGGATAAAAGGACTGCATGTGGCAGTGAAGGCCCAGCTGACATTAGATGGCATGATTTTTTAATGGATTTTTTTAAAACTTCCTTTCATCATCTTTGGCCACTTAGAAGGAAAAGAGAGATTTGGTGGTGGAATTTCCCAGGTACCAGGGACTGACACAGTGGGTAAGCCAAGGAGGCAACATCTTAAGGATGGAGTTTAGAGCACTGTGCTGATGCCTGCCCCTAGGTTCCAGACAGTGGAAGAGGCCAAGAGTAGGCAGGGCAAAAATGATGGTATGTAACAGAGGCCTCAATAAAGATTGCGCTGAAGACAAAAATCAGGCTTGTGGGTAAGGGAGTCATAGAGGTGAAGGCTCAGGGCTATAGACAAGGAGATCCCAAGGGGTCAGACATGACTGAGGTGACTTAGCATGCCCTCTTGTGGGATCTAGTTCCCCAACCAGGGTTCTAACCCGGGACCCTTGCATTGGGAGTGCAGAGTTTTAGCCACTGGACCACCAGGGACGTCTCTGGGCTTAGATTTTGAAATAACTCGTTCCATCTTAGGTGACCTCCCTCTCAACCCCTCTGTCCCTCCATCCCCTTCCTCTGTCACTCTGTCCCTTTGTTTGTCCTTTGGGAAGTGGGTGGCCACATCATGAGAGCACTCTTTGGAGATGCTCACAGGGCAAAAGAGCCCTGGGAGTAACTTTGGAAGCAGATGCTCCCTTCTTCCACCAAGAGGAGCCTTCACATAGGTCCTCAGCCCTGACTGTGGGCTGACTGCAATTTCATGACAGTTTTTGAACCACAGGCACTCAACTAAATCATTTCTACATTCCTTACCCTCAGAAATGATGAGATAATAACGTTTGCTGTTTTTAAGCCATGAAGGGGGACTAAAGTCTCACTGTCTTTCCTACCTTCATAATATTTATTTTTTATTTGCACAGTGACCCTAAATGGGTATTCCTTGAAGGACATCTCTCCTAGGTAGCTTTCTTCTAAGTGGTGACATAAGGACCCAGGTTCTATCCATGTTGAGAGATCACAAATAGATGGAAGTTCATTTGCAGGAAGGCAGAGAAGGGAAGGCTTGTGTTTTTCTATGGGGCAGGTAGGACTGGAAATGACCTGCCTCACTTCTGTCCATATTCCATTGGCTAGAACCTAGTAACATGGCAGTACTTAATTGGCAGAGGGCTGAGGAATGTAATCTAGCTTGTGTCCAGGAGGAAGAGGGAAATGCTTTGTTTGGTAAACAACTTGTCAGTCTCTACCACATGAGGCATGGAGTGATTGGACTAGGATGGGAGAAGATAAGAGACAGAGAGGATGGAAGAATTCCAGGCAGAGGAAACAGCTCCCTGGAACTGAATGACTTTGGCATAGCACTGATGGAAAAAGCCCGCTAGAGACTGCAGTCAGACAATAGGCCCTTCATTTTCTCTAGGAAGTGAATAAGGAAGCAAATTTGAAAAATAGCAGGAAGCGGATTATGAGGAAATAAAAATATATATATTTTAGGAAGGTAATTATGTCAAAAACTGGCCAATTTGAGATTCAGAAGTGTCAATGCCAATAACTCAGGTCAGATTCTAACAGGATATCAAGAACATCTCAAGCATGAGAATGCTGTTGCTAAAAAAAAAGTCCAAGAGGCTTGTAAAAACTATCTGATTGTGTTTAAGTAAACAACTGGTTCTTCAAGATAACCCTGTAACATTCTTTCCTGAAAAACTTCTGAAAACAAAAGAACTCAATCCCAACAACAGAAATTTTCACTAACAATTTGACTGTCAACACATTCTTGGTGATGTTGGTATTTAAAAGGTATATTTTGATTGACCAAACTTTTAGTCTCTAGTGCTTTGATTTCCATTTTCCTTGTAGTCACATTTCAGTGTAATAAATTTTAACATATCATCCAATGAAGGATAAATCTGATGTGAAACCTTATAGAGAGTAGAGAGATTTTTGATGAAATGAAGGAGGATTTGTGTTGCCTATGATGCTTCCGTTCCAAAGCTCAGGATTCTCTTGTTTTCTTAGTTCTGCTGGTGGGAAATGAAAGAAACTAAATCCAAAACACTCCTTGCTGACATAAAGACAAAACTACCTCCATAACTTTAATAAAGAAATGATTTTGTTCCCATGGTTCATTCTTATTTGTAAAACCATCATGTTTAAATTATATAGATCACAGATTGGAAGAGAAAATATTGTATTAGACCATATAAACCATTAAGAAATATTTTTAAATAATTAAAGGATAATTTAAACAAATATTTTCAGTGGATCTAAAATCTCTTTTATAATAACAAGTGATGAGCCCAAGATTTACCATTATTTTGAAAGCTGCCCTTTAAGTCCAAGAAGTGGAGTTTAGGGTATTTAATGGAATGTCTTTTATATCAAATAAGCATTTAGAAAAAAAGCCAGTAAATCTTCTTTGAGTCTAGAAGATGAATAGATGTTTCTCAATAGATGTGAATTCTGCTGTTTTCATTTTGATTTAGATATTAAAACTTTGGGAGAAAATATTCATTGAGATGTTTTTTGACCTCCTTTATCATTTTAAAGGATATTTTCTTATCATCGGAATAAAAGGTCATCATTTATATTGAAATACTTGAAAATACCTTAATTTTGAAACAATTTAGTTGAAGAAAGATAATTGGAAAAGTCATTACAACAGTTCTGCCAGCCTACCACCTTGTGCTGCAATGGAAAACTCTTGACATCATGCTCTGTCCTGGAATCTCTGCTTGTCCGCCATGTAATTTGTGTCTTCATGCTGTTATCTTTGATGGATCTCTTCTAAGTGATATGCCACCCTATGAGATTTGGTAGAGCATCCTTGAGTGGAGAACACTCTGCCAACCCACGGGGTGGCCTGCACCAGCATTACCTGTGACACCATCAGGACCAAAGGAGTTAAACAACTCTCTGTAATTTACAAAGTGCTATTCAAATATGAAGCATTTTCCTCCAGACCTTGGGTTGCAAACCACTTCTCTGAAGGGCTAGAGATAAAACATTTTAGGCTTTGGGGTCATGCTGTCTGTTTCAACTCTTCTGTAGTGGTACAGAAGCAGTTAGGCGAGTATGGTTATTTCCGGTAAACCACCATTGATAGACACTTAAACACTTGGAATTCACATCATGGCCATCTGTCACACAATCTTCTCTTTATTTTTTTTTCCCCAAACATTTAAAACTGAAAAAAAAAAAAAAAAACGTTTTTCTAAGCTCACAGGCCATATGAAAATGGGTGCTGGGCCAGACTGGACTAATTCCTGATCTGGGTCACTTTACCTCGCTAGCTAAAAGAATCTCAAATCTTGTCCCTCAGAGTGTGATTCTGGAAGCTTATGAGAAATGCAGGATCTGAGGCTCATGCCCAGACTGGGAGAATCAGAATCTATACTTATAGCAGGATTCCCTAGATGAATCTTATGCTCCCTTACTTTTGAGAAGTTTTGTTGTGGAATGCAGTTAAGGGGCAGAAAGAATAGAGAAACCACCAGGATTTTTGAATAAAGAATATACCACAAAAGTACACACTAAGATCTGTGCATTTATTAATACAAAAGTCTTTTAGTACCAACTTTTATTTAAATAATATATTTATGTATGAATAAATATGTGTCCATATGTATGTGTGTGTGTATCTTCAGCCACGTCCAGCTCTTTGTGGCCCCATGGACTGTAGCCCACCAGGCTTCTCTGTCCCTGGGATTTCCCAGGCAAGAATACTGGGACGCGGTGCGGTGTTGTTTGCCGTTTCCTATTCCAGGTGATCTTCTTGACTTAGGATCGAACCTACATCTCCTGAGTCTCCTGCTTTGTCAAGCAGATTCCTTACCACTGCACCACCTGTGAAGCCTACATGTACACATACACACACACACACACACACACACACACACACACATTATAGGTGTATATGTGCGTATGAGGATATGGTTTACCAGTCCACAGCAAACTGCACGTGGGGGACTTTGCTATAAGCAAGATCCATCTAATAATCAAAACAAATAATAACTAAAACCCTACATTTAAAATAAATGAAATCAAATTAAGTTCTAAAAGATCAGGAGTCAGGTCTCACTTTGTGTCAAGTTGGACAGCTGTGTGTGCACTCAGCCATCATTAAGGGAATCATTGTTTTATAGCAAAATGCAGTAGCTGATGTTCAGAATGATAACCCCAGGGCAGCAAGGAAAGGTTAAATTATGTTCAGTGCTCTCTGATTAAGAAAGTTGGGATGTGTCCTTGCACTTTAAGAAGAGTTGCATCACAGGTAGTTTAAAAAAAAAAAAAAAAAAGTTGTGTTCCATGAAGCCTTACCTTCAATAATTTGGAAAAGTTTCCATTTAGAATGGCATTCCCTATTGATTGTACATAACCACAGCTTTATCTTTTTATTTTTTTTAACATGTAAAATTTCATCTACCATTCTTGGGGTGGACATCTCAAATCTTTGATTTCATTTTTCCCGTTTGAGAAAGATCATCTTTGTCTTATTTTCCTTTCCAATTTTTTAAGCAATTATTATATTTTAAAATTTTTCATTGGAAAATAATTGCTTTACAATGATGTGTTGGTTTCTGCCATACAACCATGTGAATCTATCATAACTATATATATAGTTATATATATAGTTATTAAGTATATATATATATAAAACCCCTCTAGGTCATCATAGCATGCCAGGCTGGGCTCCCTGTGTTATACGCAGCTTCCCGCTAGCTCTCTGTTTTACTCAAGGTAGTTATATGTCAATGCTACTTTCTCAATTTATTCCACCCTCTCCTTCCCCTACTGTATCCCCAAGTCCATTCTTTGCATCTACATCTCCATTCCTTCCTTATGGATAGGTTTATCAGTACCATTTTTCTAGATTCCATGTATATGGAATCCTTTTAACTTCTTAATAAGACCAGAAAACTGCTGTTATAGGTTAGTAGGTGATTGTGGAATTTAGAAGATGTTCTTATTTTCTCTTTTCTAATTCTTCTCTCTCTCCCCAATCAGAATTGGATCCATTGCTTAACCATTGATTCCTCTCTTTCCTGTTTAAAATTTCCATCTACTTATATATATTTTTAAACATACTAAATGTTTTCCTAGGACCCATTTCCCCATCCTGGCATCCAACATAACACAGAAAATAAATAGATGAAAGAAAGATAGATAGATAACTGAATAAATGGAAGTAAGAAGTACAATGCTTGTCATAAGCGCCATTCCCAACCTTGCATCCTTCTGACCACTGGAGAATTCTAAAGATTACTTTTCTCTTAGACTGGAGAAACTCGGGCAGCTGCAGTCGGAATGAAGACTAATGAGGCTACTTACTTGTGATCATGACAGTTTAGAAGTTTGTTTCACATCCCTTGTCCCTGTTGGTTGGTGAGGTGAGAGAAGACAGAAGGTGTGACAGAAAGTAGAATATACAGAAAAACAGCAGCAGAGAAAAAAGGAGAGAGTGACTGTGATAGGACCAATTCTGGTTTCTTCCACGAAATTCTAATTGAGAACTCAAGGCCTGGCTGACTAGAGAGGATTCTGCTTCTCTGAGCTGTGGTCAGGCCTGTCATTGATATGATATCCAGTTCCTAGGCAATTCTCCCTGTATGCTATATTTAAAATTAAATGGCAAAATGATCTGCATTAATGAGGGCCCAGAGCACTGTCAGTACACTGGTGGGAAAGTCATACTTATGGTAATTCAGTTTCAATAGATTGGTCGTGTAAAGAGAATGGCTGACAGCAGGTTATCAAGGCAATTTCCAAGTGGGCAACTGACGATGGGCATTCTGACTGAACAGGGACAATAGAAATGCTTCAAGGACTCCACGAACATACTTTGTAATAATGTAGGAAAGTCAGCATTAGCTCAGAAGTCAAACAGCATGGAGCAGTTGGCAGAGAGCAAATGAGGACTCTGCAATTTTCATTTTTTAAAAAAAAAAAAAAACCTAGTGCTGAGAAGGAAGCAGCCACCAACAGGTCCTCAAGTTGACAACTGCTGTCCTAAGTTAGGGACTTCCCTGGTGGCTCTGTTGGCTCCTGTGAATGCAGGAGATTTGGGTTCAGTCCCTGGGTCAGGAAGATCCCCTGGAGGAGGGAATGGCAACCCACTCCAGTATTCTTAACTGGAAAATCCCATGGACAGAGGAGTCTGGTGGGCTAGTCCAGGGGGTCACAAAGATGTATCCAACACAACTTAGTGACTAAACCACCACTATCATAAGTCAGGTATCAAACACATGTGAATCTAATCAAAATAAGCTTGACACTATCAACAGGGCATGTTTGTTGTAATAAACAAATAAGACAGTTTCATTAACAAGAAATTGCATATGCAAAAGACAGTAATTATTTAGTGCCAAATTGATATTTTATCAAAAATTAGACAACAGATTTTCTCTTCAGTATCTTTTATTGCAAATAGGTGCTATATGTTCAGCACTGTGTGTCCAGTGCTGTGACTTGGAAATGCTGCCCAGAGAAAGGAACAAGTCCAATCTTGCCCTCTTGGAGCTTACATTTGAATTCTTGAATAATTCAGTAGAGCCTCTTCCTTTCTGACTGGAAAAGTAACATTGCTATTGCCATTCTATCTATGCAAATATTTTCCATCATTTCCCAGCATTTTCTCTTAAAGAGTTTCAATTATGGATTATATCCACACATCACCATTTGGGTTCATTTGTGAGTCCAACGTTCCCATTTCTGTTTTAAAAAGCCAATCTTTAGCAGAGGTGAGGGGTTTTGTAGAGAAAAATATGTTACTTCCTCACCTAGGGAGCCACTCATCCTTGAGCCCTCTCCTCAAGCAAAGATGGCTATGATATGCCTTAAATTGTCAACACTCAGGGTTTCATGTGTGACATGAAAGAGAGTTTTTGTTGCTGTTGTTCAATTGCTAAGTCATGTTTCACTCTTTGTGACCTCATGGACTGTAGCATGCCAAGCTCTTCTGTCCTCTATATCTCCTGGAGTTCACACAAACTCATGTCCATTGCTTCGATGATGCCACCCAACCATCTCATCCTCTGTTATCCCCTTCTCCTCCTGCCCTCAATCTTTCCCGCATCAGGGTCTTTTCCAATGAGTCAGCTCTCTCTTAGCATCAGGTGGCCAAAGTATTGGAGCTTCAACTTTAGCATCAGTCCTTCCAGTGAAAAATGCTTTGGTTTCTCTCAAATGAGAATCCACTTTGAGAGGTATCCAAGCTACCTCATGACAGGCTGTTCAAGGATAAGGAGCAGATTCTGGCCCCAAATCATCTCCTTAGAGACTTTTACAGGCAGGAAACTAGAAGACTAAGACAGTCTCACAAGGGCCGTCAGAGTGTGAAATGAACGTAAGTGCTTTTCTTTACAGTCGCAGGGTTAAATGTGAGCTGAGATATGCATTGGCTTTTACAATCATTCAGTTCACATTAAGGAAGCCTTTTTCATTCACTTTGTGCACAGGAGAATTTAGTGTCTTTGTAAACATGTGTACAGGCTGAATTTGCAAGGCGTTTTCTCCATGAAAACTTCCTAGCCAAGATGTTGGCTATTTGCCACAAAAATAGCCTCTGAGAAAGCCTCAGAACCTCACAGAATGGGGGTGACAGAGCCCGGCACCAGAATGCCCTTAGAATGACTCCACTTAGAGCCTCCTACAGGCCATTCTGTTAAAACAGATGCTACTGAAGAAACAGCTGTTGGGGTGATTTTAGTGTAGATTTCATCCTCTTACTGAGGAGACTTCCTCAGCTTGGAAGCTTTCTGCTGCTCGGCTTTGAATTTATTTGATCTGTTTCACAGAATATAAAAGCAACACACCCATCTTTCTTTCATTCCTTCTTTGTGCTTTATTTCTTTCTCTTTTCTTCCCCTCTTTGGAGAAGCAATTCCTCTAACAGACAAAGAAGTTAATTTTGAAAGCGTGCCATGGAAATGATACGGAAATCGTTCAATAAAAGAACAGTGGTTGTTCAGCCGAGTTGAAAGAAGCCTGCACTCTTTTATTTGCATAAAGCACAGTGTATGGTGCTATTTGTTAAAGTAAGTTGAATAGATAGTACTTAAATTACATATAAATGTGTGTTGTTTTGAACTGTTTATGTCAGTAAAGTAAATCTAATGGCACAAACATAATAATACCTTAACTGCTTTTATAACCAGTTTACAATATTTATCATTTGTGGGGCACAGCTAGTGTTATCTGCAATTCAACAGTAATTTTCAATCACAACCTCAAAATAGTTAATGTTAAAAGGAATCAATATGTACTACATTTTACTGCAGACCCATGGGCAATAGCTCACTGTTAATGATCAAAACTGCCAACTTATATCTATTGCTGTGATTTTTCTCTTCATAAATTAAAAGGAAAGAAGTGTGAATGAAACTGTAAAATCAGGTTATAATAAGTTCGAATCCTGCACACTCTCTCTTGCTCTTGATCTCTCATTTTTAAGAAAAGTTGTTTTTATTTTTTTTATGTCAGTGATGCAATCCGTTATTAGGAGTTATTACCCCCAAGTGCTTGGGTTTTGCTATCAATATCACTTGTGGAAGGAATACCAAAAAAGCTGGTGTTAGTAGTTTTTACTTTATCCTTTTCAGGTCATGGAATATAAAACCTAGCTCTTTAAAATCAATTCCTAGGATGTTACCTGAAAGGACCCATCTTATGCCAAATACATGTCATTGTAGAAAGAAATGTAGTTTGATGTGCTTCTTAAGGTGTTTAAAATGGCACATTCTTGGATCATTAGTGTGTGTTGTCTGTGGAAGATGACATAACGTCCTCATGATGACCAGTGTTGATTCCGTCTTGAACATCCATCATCTAGCCGTTCTTTGAACAAATATGCATTAAATGTCATCATGTTACTTTTAAGCCAGATACCATGCTGCTAGTTATTGAACAGGGAAGGAAAAGAAAGGAGGAGGAAAGGAAGGGAAGGAAGGAGTGAGGGAAGGAAGGGAAAAATGAAAGAAGGGAGAAGGAGGGGAAGAGAGGAAGGGCAAGCAGGAGACAAATGAGGAAGGGCTGATAAGTGACACCACAAAATTTGAAGTAACACAGTCCTGAGTTGGAACCCAAACTTCCTCACTTATAAATCGTATGAATTTAGACAAGTTACTTACCCTCTCTATAAGCCTTAGTGTCCTCAAGTGTAAAATGGGGATAATTTTATTACCTGTAATACTGTTGAGAGACTTAGATGAGGAGATTATAGTTATCCTCAAGAATATTATTAATGACACTGAGGTCCAGTCCCTGCTCTCAAAATACTCAGAGACTAGTGACACTGAATGAGCAAGCAGGTGACTGTGATGCAGCGCCCTGAAGTAGGTGTGCTCTGGGTCCATACATGCAAGTGCTTGAGGAAGGTAGTCTTAATGGTTAGGGCGTCTGGAAGGCTCAAGCCAAAGGATGCCCAAGAACCCTTTGTGAACTGCCTGATTGCTGCAAGTATTCTGTTCTGTTCTTCTGAAGTTCTGGGAGCCTCTAGATCTAGGCACCAAAACTCAATGTTGATTATTCACAGGCTAACTGCTTTCATCAGGGATCATTTCAGACTCTATTGTGTACAGGGAACAGAGCTACATGCTATGGAATTAAGAGATGAACGAAATGAAATTCCTGCTCTCAAGTCGCATACAGCTATCTGAACGAGTTTATCTACTTTGTGCTCTCAGTATTTCGAACAATTCAAAAGACCATTTGATGCAGTGGAACTAGTAACGTTTGCATAGATTTCATTAAATTCATTCAGTTGATGGAAGGCATCAATATTTTTTGTAGATGATCGAATAGATGGCTTCCCAGGTGGCACAGTGGTAAAGAATCCACCTGTCAATGCAGGAGACACAAGAGATGTAGGTTTGACCCCTCAGTTGGGAAGATCCCCTGGAGTAGGAAATGGCAACCCACTCCAGTAGTCTTGCCTGGAAAATTCCGTGGACAGAGGAGCCTGGTGGGCTATAGTCCACAGGATCGAAAAGAGTTGGATATGACTGAGCATGCACACAGATGGTAAAGTACAAAACTCAGCAGGGATCAAAGGTGATTTGTGATTTTCCATCTCGGAGCAGTTGACTGTCTCAAAAGGAAACTCTCAAAGAACATACAAAGTCTGAGTGAGAATTTCTGTTATCTCTGATTTTGGAGAGAATTTTCAATGTTCCAAAACCAAGTTGATACTGTCCTCACAATTTTCTTCAAATGGAGAATTCTATTTCAGTACTCTCATTTCTCCCTCTCAATCAAAGTTCTCTGAGTTTCTTCTGTTATTTGGTGCAGAAAGCTCCAATTAGCTGATTATCTGTCTTTAGCACCTTTCTTTCACTTCTCAGAGTGTTTGATTGCCTCCAAACAAAGAAAACTAATAATCTATTTTTATCAAGGAAGGTGCTGTGTCTGCAGGAATCAGAGAGCATCTCAGATGAGCTGGGACTGGAGACTGACCCAAGGAGAGGATTTAGACGAAGGCTGCTGGGCTATCAGAGCACCCATGGGATGTTTAAAGTGCTGAGTTTAAAATCTACAAATCCTGCTTTCTGATTGGGAATATATTTTGATTCTGAGATTTTCAAACGGATGTGTCTTTTTACTGATTTTGGATAGTTTAAATAAAGGGATTCACACTGTGAACTCTGGGGAAGTCAGTTTGCCCACATGGTGCTGGATTACTCTGTCCTTGCCAAACCATGCTAAGTAGTAAAATCTGTTCTTAAAAATCTTGTAAAGCCTCAGATTAAACAGATCTGGCTTTTTTTTTCTTATGTTTATTTCCTGTTTGTCTGGAGCCTGGTGAGGGGATTTAGGGAAGGTGGCCCATGTTGCCTAGTTCTGAGTCAAATTAAGAGTCTTACAAAGTAGCAAGATACATTGAAACCCTGTTGAATCTTCACAGGAAAAGAAGAATCAATACTAATCAAATAGTAAAATTTGAAATCAATGTTCTCTCATTATTGGTATCATTAGGTAACATTTTGGGAGTGCTTACTATGTGCCAGGCACAGTTTTCCATGATTTACTTGAAATAATTTTCTTAATCTTCAAAACAACCCTCTGAATTACAGACTATTATTATCTCTACTGTATGGATAAAGAAATGTAAGCAAAAAAACAAGTCCATCAACTTGCCTGAGTTTAGCAGCATTGTTTCAGGCAGAAGCAAAATTACACCAAAAGAAATGAGCTTGACACTCTTTTTCATGGATTGGGATAGTTCTATAAATTTGTAGAGCAGAAAAAATAAGTTATTATACTCTAATAATTATGAATGTCTCCTGCATTGCAGGTGGATTCTTTACTGTCTGAGCCACCAGGGAAGCCCCAATAAATATGAGTTTAGAAAGCAACGATGATGTTGGGGAAAATGACAATGAACTCAAAAGGTGATAATGAAAATACAATACTAAGAGTATTGAAAATGGACTAGAGATACAACAAGTATGTGCATTCCAGCCTGATTTTAATATTTCTGGTCCTTCTAATCTTCCATCATTTTAATCCCTACACAATTCTAAAGGAAAACGTGTATGATAGTAGTTCCTTTAGCTAAATATGCCACTATTCTCAGAGAATTAAAAAGATTCAAATATCTTTTTGCTCTTATTCTTTGTGAAGGAGTCTTCCCTCTGGACCTCTCTCCATTCTCCTCTACCTGAATGAAATCCTAGGGGCTGAATTGAATGAATAGAATTCATGAGTGTCCTTACCCTGGGTTTCTTGTTGAGCTGAGCTAGTTTGTGGCACTGACAGCTGAAAGTCTGGAAAGAGTGTGAATCAGGGTTTACCCCTGGATTTCTCTCCTGACTGATCACCTCCTGGTATCTATCTAAGGAATCCTTGGCTCCTCTTAGGTGGGCCTTTCCAATCAGCTTTTTTGGGCTTCCCAGGTGATGTTAGTGGTAAAGAATCTACCTGTCAAGCAAGAGACCTGGGTTTCATCCCTGGGTTGAGAAGATCCCCTGGAAGAGGGCATGGCAACATACTCTAGTATTCTTGCCTGGAGAATTCCATGAACAGAGGAGCCTGGTGGACCGCAGTCCATAGGGTTGCAGAGTTAGACATGACTGAAATGACTTGGCACAGCCCAGCACAGCACAACTGCCCCCTCCCTAGGGGATCATTGGTGCTCCCTGCTACTTCTAATCTGAGTCATTCCATGGAGCTCCTGCCCACATGTTGGCAAATAGTGTCTTTCCTCTCCTCATTTACTCTATGATAAAGCCATTTATTTCCCCCTCTAGGTCTTGATGGCAAACAGAAACCTTTGGAATTTAGTATGATTTTATCCATTTACTGTGACTTATTCTATTCAAAACCAGTTTTTCTGCTTTATTTTTCCAACTGAATCAAGGAGCTCTATGAATTTTCTGCTCATAAGCTTATGGTACAATTTCTGATACTCAGGTGGAATTTGTCGCCCATTATTTAACAGCAATTCTAAGTTGTGAATAATTTCCATTTTAATCACAGAGAAAAAAATTAAATTAATTGTGCATGACAGATTAGGTAATGTCGTTACCACCTCTGTGTTACCAGAGCCAGTGAAGTCAGGAGGCTTTCTGATGATGGATAAACTGCTTGACTCCCTGATGTTGGTACAACTAGTAAGTTTCTGAGGAGTTACTGAGTCCTGAAATGATTCAGGTGCTTTGAAGAACAACACAGAGGAGGCAGAGATAGATCTGTGTGCTATCATAGTAGGTGAACAATCTAGTTTTCTTAGTTTTGCTTCTTTTATGAATTGGAGGACAAGGAAACTCAATAGACTTAGAACCCATATATCTTGATGGCCTATGTAAGTAACTCTTTCTCCTGAAATGTATCATTTCTCCAAAATCCAAGTCTTAAAATACCTGCTAGGATTCAAGATCAAAATATGTTGCATCTTATGAAATGAGCATCTGTATTGAACAAATAAATGGATAGCTGATTTTGTTCTGTTCCATAGGCACGCTGCTGCTGCTAAGTCGCTTCAGTCGTGTCCGACTCTGTGAGACCCCATAGATGGCAGCCCGCCAGGCTCCCCCGTCCCTGGGATTCTCCAGGCAAGAACACTGGAGTGGGTTGCCATTTCCTTCTCCAATGCATGAAAGTGAAAAGTGAAAGTGAAGTCGCTCAGTCGTGTCCGACTCTTAGCGACCCCATGGACTGCAGCCTACATAGGCATAGTCTTAACCAAAGTTTAAGTGCAAGAACTGCAGCTTGAAAGTGAAAGGAAAATGAAAGTGAAAGTTGCTCAGTCCTATCCGACTCTGCAATGTCCATGGAATTCTCCAGGCCAGAATCCTGGAGTGGGTAGTTTTTCCCTTCTCCAGGGATCGAACCCAGGTCTCCCGCATTGCAAGCAGATTCTTTACCAGCTGAGCCATAAGGGAAGCTGAAGAATACTGGAGTGGGTAGCCTATCTCTTCTCCAGTGAGTAGTAGAGTGGGTAGCCTATCTCTTCTCCTATCTCTTCCCTACCCAGGAATCAAACCAGAGTCTCCTGCATTGCAGGCAGATTCTTTACCAACTCAGCTATCAGGGAAGTCCCTGAATTACAGATTAGTATCTCTCAAACCATCTTGTATCTTGAACCACGAATATGATTAATATAGCCAGGTGTTCATGTAGGGCTCTTGGGAGATTTATGTAAGAAGATTATAAGAAAAATGTGAATTCTGAATAGAAATTAAATTTAATACTTAATATACTATCACTTCACAACAATTAAGCCATCCAAGAAATGTAAGTTGTGTTATTGCAAGAGTTAGCCTTTGATGCAAAATGAATCACCCCAAAATGTAGTGGATTAATGCACATTTATTGAACGCTTGATTCTTCTGGGCAGAAACTTGGGCGGAGATCAGTGATGTGGTCCTTTCATTGCATTTGTTCGTCCATCCTGTGTGTGCAGCCAGGTTGTTTAGGAGCTGGTAAATCTAGGATCGCCCGTGCTAGGAGGACTCATCTGTGGTCCCATTATATCTCATCTTCCTTCAGGTTAACCAAGTTTTTCATAATATGTGAGCAGGAGTCTAAAAAGCCCAGTGGAAGCATGGGAGAAAGCCTTAACATCACTCCCATCACATTGAATGGGCTTAAGTGAGTCACAAGGCAGGTCAGATGTGTGAGAAAGAGAAAGAACACCTGGATGGTGTTGGGAGGGGCTTCTACATTCCAAAGCAAGCAAGGGAAAGGCAAGGGTGTGGCCATTTTGTGATCTATCAAAATTAGATAAGGAACAATGTGGAATGGGAGTAGCAAACCAAATACTTTACTGTGCTTTTTGTGACCAGAGAGGGCAGGAAGGAACAGAACACTGTTTTGGATATATCACTGTATATAGATAGCACACACATATGTCAGTAGACATTTCCATTTAATATTTTTCAAACACAAGCAGAAATTTTTTCCCCCTACAGACACTCCATTCTAATCTCATTCCCCATTCTTTTGCCCAATCTACAGTTTTTCAATGTTTTACTTGGCTTTTCTGTACTCTCCCCTGACTCCCAGATTAGCTCTTCCTTCTCCGAGTGAGTTTTATACTTCCCCAGTCTCTCTTATCCTGCTTACTGTCTCTTCCAGAATTGGGCAGAAACCAAGTCAATGAAGAAAACACTCAGTCATTTGGCAACATGAAGAAGCAATTAGATGCCAGCTTGTAAAGGGCTTGAGGACATTTTAACCCAAAGTGCTGGAAATCTTACTGAAATTGCAGACAGAACAGAGGGAGAAGTACTTGAAAGACTATTAGCTAGCCAGAGCTTGGCCCCATCACATTTTTTTCTGGTGCCTGTTATCAGAAGGCTTCCATGTCCTGGCTTAAGCCAGTGAGACGAAAGGAGATGGATCAATGCACATCTATCTGTGCGAGAGTTCCTTGGAAATAATGAAAGCTTGTCTTCATTCTTGAAGAATAAGACCTAGAGAAAGTGATTCCCAGAGCTTAAAGAACTCTTTGGACGTAGGTAACAATGAAGAAGAGAATTCCAAATTCTGCTGATAATCCGCAGTGTGGTTAATCTCTGAATGGTTACTGAGATGTGTATTGTAATTGGAAGCACAAAAGTTGCCATTCATTTCATTCTGTACAGTACTTGGTATTGTATTCAGACATAGAGTAGGCTATTACTCAAACCTCTCTTTTCTATTTTTTTTCCTTATTGTTCTTCTTTTAATACAGACCTTGCCCCTTACCCAAGCCAGGATTGTTACTCCGCTGAGGGTTTTTCAGACATCATTAACCACAGGAAGAGAACATAACACAGCAGAAACTTGGGATTGAATAACAACCTTGAAATTCAAACTGACATCATGTATTATTGTTTGCATTATATACTAAACAGTTATTAGGAACAATTAGCAATTAAAGACTCTTAGGTGCAGTTATATGGTTTTCTACAATATATCCTGAATAGCAGGATAAGTGCTTTGGCTGCCAGCCAATCATCAAAAAGCCCACAGAAAACTCTCATCTCAAATGCAAGCTCCTTTGTGGCCATTGAATGAAGCACGTTAATCAAGCAAAGCCATATATGAGATGGAGATGGGGAGACCTGAAGTACACACGTTCACTGTAAAGCATGTAGTCTCATAAATTTGCACACATATATCCTATATTTCACTTTTGTGAAAAAGATATGGATAGTCAGCACAGAAACAGGTACCCAGAAATACTTCTAAAGGAATATATCCTGATTCCAGGACCACATTTGAGTTTAGCTTCCGGTTCTTTAGTGCTTGATACTGACACCTGTGTTTATCATAATGATCTGGAGGCCCAAAGTGCTCTTTCTGAAGCAAAGTGAGATTATATCATAATCAAGCTATTTTTATTGTTAAGTGTAGTCTCTGTCTATATATATGTTTATATATTGAATTCCTTGAAAACTAAAAAAGAACATGGTGATTTTGTTTTTTTCTTACAGTTTTATTGATATAACTGATATACAGCACTGTATAAGTTTAAGGTTTATCACCTAGTGATTTGATTTACATACATCATTTACCACAAGTTTAGTAAACACCCATTTTCTCATAAAGATACTAAATAAAAAGAAAAAATATTTTTCCTTATAATGAGAGTTCTTGGGATTTACTGTCATAGTTTTATATGCGACATAGAGTGGTGTTAATTATGTTAATCATGTTATATATTACGTCCTTAATATTTATCTTCTAACTGGAAGTTTGTGCTTTTTGACTGTCTTTATCCTATTCACTCAAATATGGTGATTTTTAATTTTCTTACAATGTTCAGCCTACCAAAGGGCCATGTTCCCAATCTTATTTAATAAATTTTACTTTGTATTTTATTGTGCATTATAATGATTTTATTAATATCAGAGTGCTGGCTATAGGTCATTCACTTTTAATAGTTATATAGTTTTTTTGTTTGTTTCCAGATTAGAAACCAATTATGTAATATCTCAATCTTCATTTAACACAATTTTATAGAATACAGAATAGGTGAAGGTGAGTATTTAGTTTCCTGGAGTTCTCAATATGGAAAAAGGGAGAAACATTTAAGGAGAGTAAAAAAAAAACCAACAAACCAATGACTTACTGACTTTGATTACTCAGATCTTTGTAAATAAACAGGTGATCCACATTGAATAACATAGCATGTTCTTGTTCAGATGCTAAGTTGTGTCTGAAAGTGGCACCAAACGCAGTTTCAATTTTTTCCCAAATAGAAATTTCATCAGATAATCTGTGGTTCTGGTACGTCACAAAGGGCCAGGCTTCCCTGTCCTTCACCATCGCCTGGAGTTTGTTCAAAACCATTTCCATTGATCAGTGATGCCATCCAAATGTCTCATACTCTGCCACCCTCTTCTCCTCTTGCCTTCAGTCTTTCCCAACATCAGGGTCGTTTCCAAAGAGTTTGTTCTTCACATCAAGTGACGAAAGTTTTAGAGCTTCAGCTTCAGCATCTGTCCTTCCAATGAATATTCAGAATTGATTTCCTTTAAGATATGCTGGTTTGATCTCTTTGCTGTCCAGGGGACTCTCAAGAGTCTTCTTTAGGACCACAATTCAAAAGCATCAGTTCTTCGGTACTCAGCCTTCTTTATGGTCCAACTCTCACATCTATACATGATTACTGGAAAAGCCATAGCTTCAACTTGATGGACCTTTATCCGCCAAGTGATGTCTCTGCTTTTTAAAACATTGTCTAGTTTTGTCATAGCTTTTCTTCCAAAGATTAACCATCTTTTAATTTTGTGGCAGCAGTCACCATCTGCAATGATTTTAAAACCCAAGAAAATAAAGTCTGTTGCTGTTTCCACTTTTTCCATATTTGCCATGAAGTGAAGGGACCAGAAGCCATTATCTTAGTTTTTTAAATGTTGAATTTTAAGCAAGCTTTTTCACTCTCCTTTTTCCACCCTCATCAAGAGGCTCTTTAGTTTCTTTTCACTTTCTACCATTAGAGTGGTATCATCCAATTCCATTGTACCAAAAATGTATTAATGATGGACAAGATAGAACTGAGAAGACTAGGGGATTACATTATATATTTGGACATAACCTGAGCCTTTCCTACTTTGGATAGCCTCAAGTTACCTCAAAGGGAGAAAAACATGGAATCCATGACTGGAAGCAGTAAAATCCGATCTCTCTCTTTTTTTCTTTAACTACAAATGGACAATATGGACAGCAACTATTTTAGAATTTAAAAATAAGGTATGGTCTCCAGTAGATCCATTTCAACTTGATATAGAAACATAAATATGTAAAATTAGAAATCACATTTCCATAACCAAGCCTTATTTTTCTAACATTAAAATAGAAAAGCAGATGCTCGATAGGAAAATACAATATGGAAAATAGTCACCAGAAGCCAGGTATAAGGTACAACTTGTCACATCACGTTTAAAATGGAAAGTGGCACCAAACGCAGTTTCAATTTTTTCCCAAATAGAAATTTCATCAGATAATCTGTGGTTCTGGTATGTCACAAAGGGCTCTTTTATCTGGCTGTAGGCTAGCTCCCCGGAGAAGGCAATGGCACCCCACTCCAGTACACTTGTCTGAAAAATCCCATGCATGGAGGAGCCTGGTGGGCTGCAATCCATGTGGTCGTGAAGAGTCGGACACGACTGAGCAACTTCACTTTCACTTCCCACTTTCATGCACTGGAGAAGGAAATGGCAACCCACTCCAGTGTTCTTGCCTGGAGAATCCCAGGGACAGGGGAGCCTGGTGGGCTGCCGTCTATGGGGTTGCACAGAGTCGGACACAACTGAAGCGACTTAGCAGCAGCAGGCTAGCTCCCTGTATAAGGAACCTTTCTTTCTAAGAGGGGTTTATTGTCAGGCGAGGCTTCCTTCAAGTTGTGTTCCAACAAAGTCATTCCCTTCAGTAACTGAAGGTTTTCTAAGGTGTGTGTCTCTCCCCTTCTGATGGAGTGAATAACCTCACTTTGTGAGTGAGACATGAAAGGTCTTTTGCACACAGATTGAGCACAGGTGCTTTAGTGAGAAAATGTCTTAGGTACCTCTGATGTTTCATTGTTGTTAGTGTTGTACACTTCCAGGAGATGGAGCTATGGCTCAGTCTGAACAGTCCTCTTTTCTGGCTTGCTCAGAGGAAAGGGAAAAAAAAAAGGCTTAAAATCTCAGAATCTCTTTTAAGCAGCTTAAAAACTAATCATTATTGCACAGCTCTGGGAAGTCGGAGATGGGTCGGAAACACAGGTACTGTGTGGATTCAGTACGGAAAACGCCCCTGCCTTCAAGCCCTTTAAAACACTGTTGGTGTATGACAATCAGAAGGGGTTAAAAATCCAAGATTCTGGTAGAGAGAACTCACTAGGTTTGACCTTGTAAGGTGGGGGGGCAGGGCAGGGGGCAGGGAGACGATAGTTTAGAAAAGGATAAAAGTAAGCAGAGTTGTTGTTGATGGTTATTTGTTTTTAACGGAAGCCAGATCATCCCAAAATCTAGAGAATACTTGTAGAATTATTAAAATCGTGCTATTTTTCCATCTGTTTACTCTAAAATATTTTTACCTAAAGGTCTTCCCTTCCACCTGATGTTTTTGAGGTTTGTTAGTAATCAGAATATTGCTTTCCCTTTGTGGTATATGATTTCATTTTGTAATTTTAAGAAACCTCCTATTTGTGACTGATTTCTCAAAAAACAGTCACAGAGTTAAGTTGCCAGCCATGCAGGGCAATCATTTCATCATGCAAACCCACGTGATACAAAGGAAAACTGTTCTGGATGGGGGTTGCATCAGGGACGAAGTTGCTCCTCCTGATGGGTTTCAAAAACAATATCATGGCAGGAATTGCAGAAATTACACAACAGCATGAAAATAACAATAATTGCATTCAAATGGTGTTTAAAATGAAAGGATGTCCCCATGAACTTTCCCTTCTTTGAACCCCTCATGACCATCCAATCATGTGAGATTGGTGTAATCATGTACTCAGTTCACCAGTGAGGCTTGGTGGGATGGATTTGATAGAAGTCTCATTGTTAGTGGGAGAGTTTGGCTTATAATCTAATTCTAATTCCTACTCTGTGTATTGGTGGCACGTACAGTGAGGATTCTTTGGTGTTTTATTTGGGGTCTGTGTGTATATTGTTGTGGTTGTTTTAGTAGCTAAGTCATGTCTGACTCTTTTGTGACCCTATGGATTGTAGCCCACCAGATGCCTCTGTCCATGGAATTTCCCAGGCAAGAACAGTCAAGTGTGTTGCCATTTTATCCTCCTGGGGGCNGGAGGCGTTCAGGGGAGATTTGTGTGCCTGCTGTTTGTGTGTCTGTTAACCCGAGGTGGATAAGTAAAAGCCAATGTCACTGGAAAACTTTTTCATGAGATTAAAAAAAAAAGCGTGAGAAATCAGAGAAGGAGTTCTGGCTGGTTTGTTAATATAGCCACTTCATGAAAAACAGAGTTTGTGAGTTGACTGAACAGAACCTAAAGCCAGAGACATCGCTGATTTCTGCACTCCCTGCCATTTAATAAACTTAACGCCATAGTTTTGCATTTCTTTGGTCCTTGTATTTCGTAACTTTAGACTGAATGTTGGATTGGATCTAGTCTTTAAAGAGGATTCTCCAGGTAAGAACACTGGAGTGGGTTGCCCTTTCCTTCTCCAATGCATGCATGAAGTCACTCAGCCATGTTCAACTCTTAGCAACCTCATGGACTGCAGCCTACCAGGATCCTCCATTGCCTGGGATTTTCCAGGCAACAGTACTGGAGTGGGGTGCCACTGCCTTCTCTGCTTTAAAGGGGAGAGGGGAGCATATTTGGGAATTACAGCACGTGCCCGAGGGGATGGTAGATGCTTCCGAAGCAGTGTGGTGTTAGAAATAATGCTGCAGTAGAAAGGATGCAATGGTCTTGCAGTCTCAGTGCAATCAGACAGTGGAGTGAAAAGCTGAGATCATTTTATTATGCAAAGAATGAGACATGCAGAGGAAAGAAATTTATATATATATATATATATATATATATGGCTTATAAATATGTGTGTGTAAATATATATGTACATGGGCTTCCCTTGTGGCTCAGCTGGTACAGAATCTGGGTTCAATGCAGAAGACCTGGGTCCAATCCCTGGGTTGGAAAGATCCCCTGGATGAGGGAAAGGCTACCCACTCCAGTACTTCTGGCTGGAGAATTCCAAGGAGTGTATAATCCTCGGGGTCACAAAGAGACATGACTGAATGACTTTCTCTTCACCTTACTTCATATACATGTGTCTGTGCATGTGTGTACATGCTAAGTTGCTTCAGCCGTGTCCAACTCTTGGTGACCCTATGGACTGTAGCCCGCCAGGGTCTTTTGACCATGAGATTTTCCAAGGAAGAATACTGGAACAAATTGTCATTTCTTCCTCCAGGGTATCTTCCCAATCCAGGGATTGAACCTGCGTCTCTTGTGTCTCTTGCATTGGCAGGCAGGTTCTTTACCACTAGCACCACCATATATATAATCTTAACATACAGACAGACATATTTTTCTGCTTAGAATATTTTTTCTTTTATTTTTCTTTATTTTTTAAAATGCCCAATCTTTGTTTAAATACCATTGCTCACCATTGTAAACATATTGTTTAAGAATATTTCTTACTTTTCCAGATGTAGATGAAAAATTATCAACTAGTAGAAAAGGGTGGAACTTATGAACTGCCTGAGGGGTAACAATGGTAAAGATCATTGTTTTAAGAGTCGTTCAAGGAAGACTAGTGCATATTGATAGGACTTAAAGAAAATGATGAGAACTTTATTCAGTAAGTACTGTCTCGGTTCGTTTGTGATGCTGTAATAAAATTCTAGAGACTGTGTACCTTGGAAACAACTGAAATGTATTTCTCAAGGTTCTAGGGTCTGGAAATCTGAGGCCAGAGTACCCACATGGTCAAATGAGGGTCCTCTTCTGGGTTACAGGCTTCTCCTTGTATCTTCACATGAGGAAGGGGCTAGAGATCTCCCTGGAGCCTTTTTATAAGGGCATTAATCTCATTCATGAGGATTCTACTCTAAATTACTAACTTTTGGTCCATTTGGCCGTCATACTGATATTATCTTCATTGTATATCATGCTTTTGCCTTGCTCTTAATTTATTATCAGATTAAGTTAGTATTCAATCATTGTATTTAGAATTAAGGGTGATGGAAGAGTTGTTTGGTGTTAGATGTTAACAATTTTGCATGTGTCCACATTTACATGGAAAATATCAAAGGTACCATTGAAATTATACCATAATTTCTTATGCAGTAAATGCAGATGGCTCTCTGAATTATCATCAATACATTGCTGTTAAACCGGTTCTGTCAGCCAATGTGTGTATCATCTGCCCTGTCAAGCACTGCTCCAAGACCGCAAATTGATTTGTATCTATTGGGAAGGTAACAAAAATCAATGCATGGAGTCAAATGTAAGTTAGCTGTTTTCTACTTCCCTGTAACCCGTGTAGTAGAGAACTAAGGGCTACACACCTGTGCAAAACTGGCTCAAACCCTCTCTCCTCTGTTGCTCTCCCTGCGTTTTCACACCTTCTGCTATCTGGAATGTTTTGTCACTCAAAGTCTACCTCTCTTTAGGCAGTGGGATCTACAGCATGCTTGGAATATCTGCGTTCTTATATTAAACTGTCATTTACCCTACTTTCCAAAAGTATAGGCAAATATATCTGATCTGATGCTAAGTGTGGAAACAAAAAATGTAACACATATGAACAGAAAAATGCCAGTATATGAAGCCAGAAGCCACTTAGGACACGTTCTTCTTTGTCCCAGCTGATCTCTGCAGCTTCCTCTATAATGTCAGGATTTTCCAAATATAAACTCGTAATTATCATTCCCTCTACTCAGAAATCATCAGTGAGCTTCATTGCCTCCTGTGTCAAGTACAAATAGCATACGTAGGTCAGAGTCCAGTAACCTTCATAAAATGTTTGTTTCCTTCCCGTCTCATCTCTCACTGTGTAAAACTTTTTAGTCAAAGGGCTGAAGTGGAGTATGCCTTTGTTCCTGCTGTGTTGCAGAGTGAAGTATGCTTTTCATTCTGATGTTATTATGTAAATTCTAACTCTGTAAGGTTCATATCAAGTGCTACTTTCTCAGTGAAGCCTTGTAACATTCACAGACCACCATGCTTCTTTCATTGTTTAGCATGATTCATGGTCTTTTTCATATACGTTGACAGTTCACTAACTTGCTAACTCCTAACTCTACTGTGTAACTTTCTGAGTTCCTAAGACTCAGGGGATAATGAATACTCGTTAAATGTGGCTGATGATCATGACAGCAATGATTCTGAAAAGGATTATGGCCTGGAATGTGTATTGGTTTGGAATAAAACGTGGTCATATATTTAGAAGAACTATGTTGAAGAAACTAAAAAATATAGTTCACTGGTGGGAAAGTTCATTTAAAAAAATAAGCAATGGTTATTCAAATTTTTAATATATTTTCTATTAAGACATTTTATTCTGATATTTATTATACTTACACACGGAAGAGGGTAATGGAATTCATTGATGCATGATACGTATGTCATATACTTTACAGTCCAACATATATTTAATACAAATTTGCCATGATATTCATATCCTTAACGTTTCTTTTACAGTTTTGTTCCTATGATAGTTGTGCTTAAAATATCATAAGATATAATTGCATGTATGCCATGGATCCCTGTATTAAAGAATGTGAAAAAATTAATATATCAGTGTTAGATTTTTCAAAGTGTTCATAGTGTGGGATGGCCCAGTTCTTTTGTGCTAAATCTTTTAGAAATTATCCAACTCCACTGAGGTGGAATCTAGTTCTCTTTCTCCTCTAATCTAAACCCCAGGGCCACTGTTATATGAGCATTTTATCCTGCTAAATTAAGAAGCCCATCCTTGTTGTTTTGTGTGTACTTTATTTAGGCCATCAGCAGACAAAATGGAAATTGTATTTTGTAACCCACAGTGTGGTCCACAGGGGAAATGAGGAGTTGATAAGTATATATCCAGTACACTTACTCAAAGTGATAATTAAAACTGGAGCACAGAAATGCAGAAGGAAACTTAGAATGAAATTGTCAATTTAAAAATCTTGCCTAATTTTTTCTGCAAACCATGGTTCCCAACAATCCATCACAGACCCACCTCTGTCCACCGGGTTCAACTTAGAAGGCAGAAAAAACATAGAAAACGTGTTCGTGCTGCAGGGAACGCTGTTGGTGCCACAGTAGTTAAGATAGTATTGGCATTACTCCCATTACCTTGTAGGATAAAAAATTAGGTAAGTGGTCAAATACATGGGTGGGTTCATTTTTATATTAGTTAGTTAATCTATTAAATTATTATTTTTGATTCAGATATAAAACTGTATTCTTCCACTTTAAAAACACCTTGAAACTTATTTCAAATGTTTTTTACTCAAATACAACCTGCCACACTTCCTCCAGAAGCTAGGCTGTTATATATGGCTGTGTAGAATCTTTGTCTTTCCGGTTTCTACTTTAGCATTTTACTTTAAGAAATAAAATTCTATAATTATTGAAATGAGAAAATAAAGAGAACATATGTTGATCAATTTCTGCCATACATTTTTATTTCCTGACTTCAGATTCAGTTTTTTCTCAACTGTCAAGCAAATACTATAGAAAGTAATCTTTGTCGTAGCTTCCCAAAACATTTTTTTAGCCATATGTGTACTGTAGAAAACATCTAAAATAGTTAAAAATCCAGAAATGACTTAGATGCATAGCTCTGGGTTCAAATCTGGACTTAACACTAAGTGGTTTTAGGCATATAACTGAAATTGTCCAAGTTTTAATGTCTTCATCTAAAAAATGGGAATAAAAATAATACTTTTGTGAAACTTTAATACATAAGAACTTGTCCCATTGCTCATCACAAAGTGCTTGATAAATGACAACTCTTAACATGACTAAATATCAGGTACCCAAAAAGTAGTTGAGCAATAAAACAAAGCTACCAAATAAGGCATTCTCAAGACCAAAGTGGTCCAATGAATTAAATGAAAATGTAATAAAATTATTTTTGTCCAATGTAGGTATGTAAGAACTTTGTAGAATTTTACTCTTCTCCTGAGTGTATAATGTAAAACACCTTTAGGAATTGTTTTCTGAGATTTGTTCCTCTGTAATTACAAGGTGTTTTTTTCAGTAAATTTATCAGCCCTGGGTGTTCTTTGGAAGGAATGATGCTAAAGCTGAAACTCTAGTACTTTGGCCACCTCATGCAAAGAGTTGACTCATTGGAAAAGACTCTGATGCTGGGAGCGATTCGGGGCAGGAGGAGAAGGGGACGACAGAGGATGAGATGGCTGGATGACATCACCAAGTCAATGGACAGGAGTTTGAGTGAACTCCGGGAGTTGGTGATGGACAGGGAGGCCTGGCGTGCTGTGATTCATGGGGTTGCAAAGAGTTGGACACGACTGAGAGACTGAAATGAACTGAACTGAATTACAGGGTAAAGCATTAAATGTGGATATACTAGGGTCAAGATATAAACTATTCATTTAAAAGACTGTGTATTTACTGTGGTGGGTCATGCCCAGGGTACTATATTCTAGAAGAGAAAGGGAGAGGTGGATAGAGAGGTTGATTGCCCCAGAGATCAAGTGTTTAGGAAAAATAGTAGATAAAATCTTGGCACTTACAATTACCTGGACAGTGAAACCTATCAGCAGTGTCCTAATATACAAAAAGCATCAGAATGACCAGCATAATTGCCTATAGTGTCTGCTGCTGAGCCACGTGATGCTGCTAGAAAAATCTTTCCTCCGACGCTGGATATCAGGGAGGTGAAGCCGTGCTTAAGATCAGCAGAAGAACCTTGTGAACTGCATGACAGGGTTATTCTCAGTATATGCTCACCTTGTAAACCAAAGAAAAAATATTATAATAACCCCAACAGATTATTACAGTATGGATCCCATATTCATAAAGCCATTTACCTTTACAGGTCACTATTAAGCACCAGTATGTTTTAAAACATGCTTTCAATGAGAATGATTCTATCAGATGCTAAGTAGCCATTTTCAAGGTTATTGAGAGACACTCACTTCTATTCAAAGGACAGGCTTCTGACCCAGATGTACACACGTGAGACATGTGTAAATTAGGCAATTTATCAAATGCAGTGTAAGTGGTGTATGCGTGCATGCATGCATGCTAAGTCCCTTCAGTTGTGTCTAACTCTTGTGACCCTATAAACTGTAGCCCACAAGGCTCTTCTCCCCATGGGATGCTCCAGGCAAGAATACTCAAGTGGGTTGCCATGCCCTCCTCCAGGGGATCTTTCTGACCCAGGGATTAAACCCACATCTCTTACATCTCCCCCATTGGCAAGCAAGTTCTTTACTGCCAGCATTGCCTGGGAAGCCAGATACGGTATATAAATACCCTTTATACACCATTTGCTGTAAAAAGTAATCCTACTGTGAATCTTTCTGTTTAATCCATGCTTTCACAGACATATAGAGTATCTAAAACTTTCAAGTTTTAAAAGAAAGAACAGAAGCTAAGAGAGAGTGAATACTTATACTGTTTCAAGCAATAACCCACATGTTTTGATTGTTTATACTATTTAATTCGCACCAAAACACTATTTAAAAGTATAAAATTAAAGTTGAGAGAGTCAAGTCACTTGCTCAAGGTGACATATACTTGCATAGGTTATCTGTTTATCAAATACACTAGTGATATTTGAAAGGCAGGTAGATCTGATTTTCAGCACTTACTGTTCTTTATGCCTGTTGCTTTCAACCTGTGAGTTGTAGATATTTAGAGGAATATCAGATTTAGTACACATATGGATCCCTCCCAACAAGCATATTCTAGGAACTAAGTAAATAGTTTGTCTTCATGTTAGACCATTTATTGCATATAGGTGTTATAATAAATAAAACACAAATCCACCTAAAACATGTCTGCCATATAGACTATTTAGTCAATATTTTTATTTCACTCAACATGTAGTAAAAGTTAGAACTACTAAAATTGGAAGTTCCATGAAAGGTTTGACATTTAAAATGAATTTTTCAAAATAGGGGAGCCTATTAAGCTGTATGTAAATAAAGACATGCTTTTGAAATTTTAACCTCTCCAAATGCGAAATAAACACAAACACTAATAACAGTTACCCAAACATGGCCAGATTCTGGTATGTGATGCTCCCACAAAGCGTTCTGCAGGCTCCAGGGTTGGAGTGGGCTTGGAACTGGGCCCAAGAAGAGCGTCTGCAGCTGTCAATCCAATGGCTGCCTGCACCGGCCTTGCTAATAGGAGAGCGTCTTTTCAGGCTTTACAATTTTATTAGCACACAGAGAGTGAGAGGCAGCATCAGTGCTACTTGCTTGATGACTGAGTATGTCTTGATGACATCCTGCTGTTGTTGCTCCGTCACTAAGTCGTGTCTGATTCTTTGCAACCTCATGGACTGCAGCATGCCTGGCTCCTCTGTCCTCTACTATCTCCTGGAGCTTGCTCAAATTCATGTCCTTTGAGTCGGTGATGCCATCCAACCACCTCATCCTCTGTTGTCCCCTTCTCCTTCTGCCATCAATCTTTCCCAACATCAGGGTCTTTTCCAATGAGTCAGCTCTTCTGATGATCAGGTGGCCAAAGTATTGGAGCTTCAGCTGCAGCATCAGTCCTTCCAATGAATATTCAAGGTGGATTTCCTTTACGATCGACTGATTTGATCTTGTTGCAGTCCAAGGGACTCTCAAGAGTCTTTGTCAGCACTAGAATTTGAAAGTATCAGTTCTTCAACGCTCAACCTTCTTTATGGTCCAACTCTCACATCTGTATGTGACTACTGGAAAAACCATAACATTGACCATACGGACCTTTGTCATCAAAGTGATGTCTGCTTTTTAATACACTGTCTAGATTTGTCATAGCTTTCCTTCAAAGGAGCAAGCGTTTTTTAATTTCCTGACTTCAGTCACCATATATAGGCCTATTTCTACTTTCTCTGGTGCATTCCCATCTTTCCTCTCTTGACCAAAAGAGGACCTTTTTTGATCTAAAGCTCGAGGCACTGCAAAATATCCTGTTATTGGAGAATTTGACTCCATGGGGTATCATGGCTATCTCATCTTAGTGGAAGTTTGTTCTCTCTAAGGCCAGGATGGTTCTAAAGCAAATGAAAGGTATGTTATTGCATCAGTATAATTAATAGCATTTTCATGGTCCCAAATAGTTAATATGCTTGGTGGAACTTCTCACTTAGCACAAGAATAATGATTCAAGACACTGGGGAGAGACAGGAACAATACGTTTAGTTTTTATTTTATTTCAATAATTGTTTTGGTTTTCTTTTTGACCTCTATCATGCAGCTAATGAAGTTAGTGATTTGGGGTCTAGGTAAACATTTTGCTTGATGTACTATTTTGATAATTAAAATGACTATTTCAGTACAGCTTTTTTGGAGTTATTTGGAACTAAAACTCTTTTTTTTTCTTATTCTGTGTGAGATTGAAAATGTCTATCGACATATTCTAGGATCTGTTCATCTGCTTTTGGAGAAACCTGCCTGCCACTGCTTTTTAAAATCAGTGATCAGCTATTTACTGACTGTAAAACATTATTTTCATCAACATCTACTTAGGAGTTTTGTTGTTTGCTCTTAAAATACTCATACATGCTCCCAGACATTTCCACATCCTTCACACCCTTTGTCCTCTTAACTCTGACCACACGATAAATCAAGAGAGGTTGAGAATTGGAAGTCCCAGGTGGGAATTCTTTTAGTTCTTTTCTGTTTGTTTAAATAAATGGAAACTACCTGTAGCCTTGTTGGAAGGTAGAGGAAAACTGATTTTTCTGTTAATACTCTCTCAACCCACTCCAGTATCATCGCCTGGAAAATCTCATGGACAGAGCTGCAGTCCATGGGGTCGCAAAGAGTTGGGCACAACTGAGCAGCTAACGAGATAAACTCCAGAAACGAGAGAGTGTACAGTAGCTTAAAATCACTTTACTGTACAGCAGAAACTAACACAACATTTTAAATCAACTATACTTGAATTTAAAAAGGCTTCTCATAAAGTTTTTAGTTGCCAGTCACACTCAGTATGAGATGCCTGACACCAGGGACTAGATCGGATGATCTTAGAACCACAGTCTTTATGTCCACATTTTCATTAAGATATAGTTCTTAGTACCTCTGCACGCAGACTTGATGAATCTTCTTACTTGTCAAACACAAATTGGTATGACTGTAGGCCTCCTTTTGCTGTCCTTCACTTTGAAATCCTCTCTCTTTTAAGTGAAATCTACTGCCACATTATCTAAATTTAAACCTACCTTTAATATATTTTTAGATCTGCTTTTATCTGAAAGCATAATTTCCATTTTTTAGTACATCATTTTAAAATACACAGATGAAGGATTCTTTATAAACGTGAGTGATTGATAGATAGCTAATGAAAGTCTGTTCACTGTTTGTTACATGTGTAACACCCATTTCAGGTGAGAAGAGTTAAATTTGTGCAACCAAGTCAGAAAAGCACTGTTGTTTTAGTCCAAGCTTCTTGAGATTAAATTATCACCAAGGGAAAAATGTCTCACATATTATAATAAGTGCAAAATTTAGAAAACTTGAACTAGTCATGTTTGCAAACATAGCACAGTCCAAAGACTATCTATCATCAAGGGTCTTGTCATTTGCAAAAAAAAAATCAGCTAATTTTGCTGCACAAACTTTTAGTTTGTCAAATATTTCCTTTTATATTTGAAAATGAACTTTGATTCATTTGTGTTGAGAAGTATAAGTCAAGCATTAAAAGTCCCACTTTCTGTAGATAATAATTTAATTTCTTGCCCTCATAATTCAGTTTGACAGATGTTTGAATTTATTAGAATAATTCCTCAAACTGAAAAAGAAAGTCTGCTGCAAATCCTTTCAAATTTCTGGAAGTTTTTCAAATTCCAGTTCCCTGAATATAGGTCATAAAAATAATCTATTGGTGAAGAAAGCCTTGGTTATTGTTTGTTGCAGTAAGTGATCACTGTGTTTACAGAATCTTAGTAGAATCTTGGAGAGAGAAAGGAAAAGAAAAATGACATTTTGGAAATTTTTGAGCAGGAGCTTGGTTAAGATTGGGCAAGTTGGTGACCTAATGGTTGGAGGTTGGTGCACATGACAAGGCAACGCTTCCAAAATGTATCTTGTAGAGACTTGAGAATGTTGACCTGTTCTGTATTACTGGTCCTGTACTTGTAGGGAGCAAAAAATAAAGTTATTTGCACTTTTACTTCTCTAGGTTAAGAATTATCTAAAATAGTAAAGATATGTTGATTTATCCAGTAAGCTGTGGAGGTGTGTATGGTTTTGGCTGCAATTTGAAAATCGTGACCATACCACCAACCAGCGAACAGAGCCATCACACACACACACACACACACACACACACATTTATTTACTGCAAGGAATTATAGGCAAAATCATAGTTCCAAATTTAAGAGCTGAAGTCACTATAAATAATTTGATACTTTTATCAAGCATTTGATTATATAGTCCTTTTAAAATTATCATCCGTAAAAACCAAAATTATTTTGAAATTGTATCCAGTATCTAAAACCATGGTTGTTGTTGTTTGACACAAATCATGTCTGACTCTTCGCAACCCCAGAACAGCAGCATGCCAGGCTTCCCTGTTCCTCACCATCTCCCGGAGTTTGCCCATGTTCATGTCCACAGAGTTGGTGGTGCCATCCAACCATCTCATCCTCTGTGGCTCTCTTCTCCTTCTGCCTTCAATCATTCCCAGCATCAGGATCTTTTCCAGTGAGTTGGCTGTTCACATCAGGTGGCCAAAATGTTGGAACAGTAAAGGAAAAAAAAAAATCAGCCCTACCTAATGCCAGGAAGACTAGAAATGCTGTACTATAAGAGGGCAGAAATTTAACTTCACCTGTCTTGTGTGTAATTTTTAAATTATAATAAAACATAGTTTCTAATGGAAATTATAGAGAGAGAATAAAGAGAAATATATTATAATTTTTGTTCTTCCTTTTTTATTTTCTGGATAATCAGCATATGAGAGACAGATACCTGTTTTATTCTTTGGCCCACACTTAATATTTCCATAAATATTTCCCCACTTTTCTTTCATTAACATCTCATTCTCTTGATTTTTCACTAGGTCTTATAATGTATGCCTGATAACTGTATTTTTATCTCCATCGAGTAGATAACAGAATTATTTTTCAAAGAGGATATGGGTCTGGCAAAGGACACTCATAAAGGTAGACCTGAGTCTTGAACCTAGATCTTCTGACTTAGAATGCTTCTTTTTCAATGAGGGATTTATTAACCATTATTTTTTTCAGACTTCATTTACTGTTTTGGTTTTTAAGAAGTGCAATTCAGAAAGTTCTGTATGAGGTACTAGTGGATTTTTCCGATATGAAATAATTTGTTGCCAGCAGGTAATTTAAACAGAAACAGAATAAGAACTAGGTAAGCATGTGAAAAGACAGGAAAAATCCTCCCTCTTCCCTCATCCTCAGTAAGTACTCTGTCTCCTTTCTCTCCTCATTGCCTCCTATTATCATCCCACGGAAAATTTCCTCCAGAGGAAACCATCTGAAATTCATTGATATTAATTTTTAAAAGAGCAATAATGACCACTAAAAGTATTAAGTTCTGACCCTTCTCCCTTCCACTGGGATTTTTGTATTCCAAGTAATTAGGTAGAGGAATTGTTTTAATTGTCAATGAGAGCCTGTGGGTTTTTTGTCTTTTGTTTTTAATTTAAGCCAAGAGGTTTATCATTTTCTAGCACATCTGTGATGAGACGTGTATTCCATACACGCTGGATTTTTAGAGTAGCAGTTTCTGTTCCATTTTCTCATTGGAATAAAGGGACTTCCTGCCTTATCAGATGCAGGAAGACAAAATAAAAGGATGTTCTCATGCTTTCTGATTCTATACAGCCATAGCACAGCACACAACTGTAAAGGGAAAGCTTACTCTAAGCTCCTTTTCTGTTGACTGGCACATCTGGATGTTCATTGTCCGAATGTTTTATTCTTTTGTTTAAAAAATGATTGGGTCCCTACCATGATCTAGTTCCATGCACTTGGGATTCTGTTGTGAACATAACAGGCAGGTATCCCTGCCTTCATAGAACTTGTATTTTGTGTTTTTCCCAAAAAGCAAATGCCCAAGAATGAGCCTCTGGTTTCATCTTTGATTAATTTGGAAAGCAGATTCAAAATCTGTTTTAAGAACAGAAGATAAATAGATCACAATGTATCATTTAATTAACCAATGCTTATTTTATTAATATTAACTGGCGTTTGAAATACAAAGATGTATAAGGCAGTGGTTCTTCCTCTGAGTGGAGAAGACACAGGTAGAAATAAAAATAGTACAATATACAATTATAATAATGCAAGAAGTCTTCTTTGGTTACCCAAGCTAAAGTGAATTTTTATCCATTTGGTGCCTTACTTATCCTGGTTTCCTTCTTTATTTTTCACTTTTGCACTCATCACTCTCCATGTATTCTGTATTTCATGTATTTGCCTGTTTGTTGCTTGAATTCCTGTAAGAGGTAAGCCACATGAGGTCAGGTTTCCTGGCTCTGGTGTTTCACTGTTGTATCTTCAGCTTCTGGAGCAGTACCTGATGCAAACAGGTGCTCTATAAACAGTTTCTTCCAAAACATGTAGGAATTGTGGAAATTATCATCTGAATGAATTTGGCCTTTGTCATGTAGACACAGAGATCCTAAGTGTTTTTAAAGAAGATCCGTGTAATAGGAAGATAGGCAGCAGCAGTGTTGCTACAGAAGAGTAGGAGTTTGGAGGCAGGGACTGTTAAGAGCTAAAAATAAGGAGAAATATTTAGCTCCTGTTCCAGCTCTTTGCTAATTTTGACTCTGTAGGGAAACAGTCTGTATCAGCTCTTAAGAATTATCATATCTTGCATGTAAACACAAAGGTTTCATTCAGAACATGTACATCCTGAAAGAGTTAACCCACTGAACAAAGTGTTAAATGAATTTTCCAGATGTACCTGGAAAGTAGCTCGAACAAGGGGCGATTCTGCCTCAGTATGTAACAGAATGGGGTTAAGGGAACTATGGAAGGCTTGAAAAAGGAGAATCAGAGAAATTAGAAATAAAAGGGGCTATTAGATCATGTGGTCCATCGCCTACCAAGGCAAATTGTTGCTGACAGTGTATTACAGCTTTACTCTGCAGTAGATTTTTACAGGCTTCCCAAGAGAGATTTCTTACCTGTCCAGAATAATGAATGGGATGATTTTTTTTCGCCCAGCATCTCATCACAAGAAAGCATAGCTTTTCACTGACACTGGTTTTTACTGGTTTGGAGAGCATGATGAAATCTAGCATACTTTTCTAATAGCTTTGTGTGTTTGTAGGTACAAAATATAAAGTCTGGACTATTGGAAAAAGAAGTTCATAAGATTTCTTTCTTTTTTTAGCACAATTATTTTTGTATATAAGATGAAATATACTTAACTTGAGTGCCATGTATTGAGGAGGAGGTCTGTAGACGAAGAATCATTAAAAACTGAAAAATGTGAAACTCCTTGGATGATTAATTCGATTATTTTATTTTATTGGATCCTGTGTATAAAATGCTAAAAATAAATCCAACCACAACCACTAGCCTGATGCATTTTATTAAAATTTACTGTGTTTTCTCTTCATTCATCTAACAACTGTCCTACCCACCCCTTTACCCCATCCCCAACTGTTGTAACAAAGGAATTCTCTGTTATGTAGATGAATCCTTAGGCTACTCGAAAGGTTAAGGAAGGTTCTCAGGCATCTAATGGCAGTGCCAGGAGAACCTGGAGCTCTAACTCGTCTTCCTGGGCTTTGTCTAACAGGCTGCTTCTGGGGAGAAAGAGACTGTAGAACCACAGTGCTGGAAAACGTATCATGGTTACTTATCATAATCACTTGTAATGGCTTTTTAATTGGATCACTTGAACTCTTATCAGAAAATCAATTTTATGTCCTTTTCAACATGAAACATTATTACTATCAAATCCATTTTTCTTAAAAAGATAAATATCTACATTCCACTTCCAGAGTTCCACAACTAAATCTAAAAATAGCTGAAATGGTAAACAAAAGCTTGCCACGTTACTCATAAGCTATTTTAACTGATTGTAAAACATGAGTCTTAGATTCTTTAATCTGGCTGTCTTTTACAGATCACTTATTTATAAAATCTGTATCAAGATTTCCAAATGGTAATTTAGATTTTTTTTTTAACAATTTGTAGAATGCTAGCTTTTTTTTTTTAATTAAAAAATTAGTTTTTTAAAACTTGTGAATCACTTGTTTATTAGAGTGGGGCTTCCCAGGTTGCTCTAGTGGTGAAAGAACCCACTTCCCAATACAGGAGACATGGGTTCAATCCCTGGGTTGAGGAGATCTCCTGGAATCAGAAATGGCAACCCACTTCAGTATTCTTACCAGAGAAATCCCATGGACAGAGGAGCCTGGCAGGCTACAGTCCTTAGAGTCTCAAAGAGTCACACACGACTCTGCACAAATGGAACAAAGCACCAGTTATTAGAGTCTTTGGAGACTAGTGAGTCTGTATCTACAATTTCACTTCAGGGAAAATAATGATGATTCAAAGAGTTAAAATTCCAACATCTACAAGTTAGAAAATAGTCCATGAAATGGAGTGGGTCGGTCTGGGGCAAAGTAGAAAGCTGATGGAATTGCTGGTGTTTATACTAATCATACTGTGGATCAGGCACTCTCCTGTGTGGTTTATAGGTATTCATTTACTCTATCTCCACAACAACCTGAATGAGTGGTCTAATTATCATCCCCATTTCAAGGTCAAGAAAGCAGAGGCAGAGAGAAGGGAAGCAACTTGCCTGAGGAACACATCTAAGGGTGGAACCAGAGATAACCCCGGTGTCTCTTCACAGCTGCAGAGTAGGGCTTCTGCTCAGCCCCCAGCATGGGGTATGGAACCAGTTTATCACTTCTGTGTTTTTCATAGAAGCCAGAAACCCAGATTTTTTTTTTCTTTTTAGTTAAAATATAATTGACATACATTATATAGGCATGCTGCTGCTGCTGCTAAGTCATTTCAGTCGTGTCCAACTCTGTGCGACCCCATAGACGGCAGCCCACTAGGCTCCTCTGTCCCTGGGATTTTCCAGGCAAGAACACTGGAGGGGGTTGCCATTTCCTTCTCCAATGCACAAAAGTGAAAAGTGAAAGTGAAGTGGCTCAGTCGTGCCCGACTCAACGACCCCATGCAGCCTACCAGGCTTCTCCATCCATGGGATTTTCCAGGCAAGAGTACTGAAGTGGGGTGCCATTGCCTTCTCCTTACATAGGCATACTTCACTTTATTGCAGTTTGCATATTCTTTTTTTTCCTTTGTTTTACAAATTGACAGTCTGTGGCAACCCTGCATTACTAGATAATGATTCACAATTTTTTAGCTGTATTCTTTTAATTAAGGACTGTACATTTTTTGTTGTTGTTGTTTAGCCATCAGCTATTGCATACTTAATATGCTGTCCTAGTGGCTCAGATGGTAAAGAATCTGCCTGCAATGCAGGAGATCAGGGTTTGATCCCTCGGTCTGCAAGATCCCCTGGAGAGGGAAATGGCAACCGATTTCAGTATTTTTGCCTGGAGAATCTCATTGATAANACTGAGCGACTGAACTGAACTGACTGAAAGGTCTGTCTAGTCATGGTTATGGTTTTTCCAGTAGTCACATATGGATGTAAGAGTTGGACTATAAAGAAAGCTGAGCACAGAAGAATTGATGCTTTTGAACTGGGGTGTTGGAGAAGACTCTTGAGAGTCCCTTGGACTGTAAGAACATCCAACCAGTCCATCCTAAAGATCAGTCTTGGGTGTTCTTTGGAATAACTGATGTTGAAGCTGAAACTCCAATACTTTGGCTACCTGATGTGAAGAATTGACTCATTAGAAGAGACTCTGATGCTGGGAAAGATTTAGGGCAGAAGGAGAAGGGGACGATGGAGGATGAGATGATAGGATGGCATCACCAACTGAGTGGGCATGAGTTTGGGTAAACTCTGGGAGTTAGTGATGGACAGGGCAGCTTGGCGTGCTGCAGTTCATGGGGTTGCAAATAGTTGGACACAACTGAGCGACTGAACTGAACTTATTTGAACAGTTATGGGACAAGGAAGCCCTTTAGTTTTCCTTTGGCACTTTAGTAATATTTTCATTATTTGAACTTTGGGATAGAATGTATATTCCTATGGCAATCAGAAAATAATGTTTATTGAAAGCAAGTTTATCAGTAAAGGGACAAATTAAGATGATGTGTCACCACCAAGACACATGGTAAAGTGTGTACAGCCTGACTTGTGTGCTGTGCCAACCCAAAGTGCATCATTTGAATCCAGTCTTGAGATCCCACGAACAGAGGAGCCTGACGGACTATAGTCCATGGAGTCGCAAACAGTTGGACACAACTTGGTGACCAAACAATGGCAACATGAGTAAACAGTAGGCAAATCTATACCGATGGACATTCCATAAAGCGTCTGATTGGTTGCCTCCAAAACTGTTCAAGTCGTGAAAGTTAAGAAAAGATCTAGGGAGAGCTCCAGATTGGATGGGGATTAACCAGTCAGGACAAGTGAACATAGTATGTGATCCTAGATCAGGGCCTTTTGCCTGAAAGGGCATCATCTGGAAAGTGGGTGAAATATGAACAAAGTCTCTCAATGTACTTGTCCTAGTATTTCAATTTTGGGGTAAATTTGAAATGGCTTCAAAGAGAACTATTTTTGAAAATGAGTTGATGCTTGTAAAGCACTACCGTATGAATGACATGTAGTCAGTATTCATGAATATCACTTCATTCCCATGGTACAGCAGACAACTTCTNTTCAATTTTGGGGTAAATTTGAAATGGCTTCAAAGAGAACTATTTTTGAAAATGAGTTGATGCTTGTAAAGCACTACCGTATGAATGACATGTAGTCAGTATTCATGAATATCACTTCATTCCCATGGTACAGCAGACAACTTCTCGTTAGACTTACTAAATGTGAATTCTGCTATTTTAATGTGTGGTTTTTTTTAAGAACAACAACAAAAAAAGGATAACATGAAGACATTAAGAGCCTTATTAGATCATAAATTCCTAGACTTGAAGGAAATGGTCCTCTTTGTGTTTGTTTTATCCTTTGGGAATAATTTGGAGCCTTGTATGAAGCAGATGTTCAAAGAGGATTTATTGAATACATAAACTATTTGTAAACTCTGACTTTGGAAAGTTAAAAGGAGGTAAAAATATTTTATCATCTGTTGTCATTTGACAAGACTTTGAAAGGTTTACAAAGAAGCTTCAAATTTCATTGTCATAGAAAATTGGCCCAAATAGTTCAAATACCTGTATTTAAGTATAAAATTTAACTTGAAACTTGTCTTAAGGAAAAGGAAAATGAAAAACAACAATTGTAGTAACTTTGCTGTTGGTCTGGTGGAGAACATATTGAATAATACCCCAAATACCTTCTTCTAAACAAGTATATTTTAATATTAGTTATCTTCAAATATTTTTGAGCTGATGTCTAAATATAAATGAAACTGCATACTTCACAACTCAAGCCATTCCAGAAAAGACTTAGGTTTTCTTCCTTTAGTCTTTTATAACTTAGCTTCTCTGAGAGAAACAGGCTGAAATCAATCTCATTACTTGTCTGTTTTATCATTTGATTTCAGAGTCTCTGCTTTGATTACTTAAAAGATGGCATAGTTCTATGAAGCTGCAGCTGACTGACATACAGATTTAAATCCTCAGATAAGAGTGTATGGAAAGCAGATAAAAAGGCCCAGTCTCTACCAGAAAGTACTAGTCATTCCCCAGCTGGGAGTGAGGCTTGCAAATGGGCAGAGGTAGGAAGGGGCAGTTTGCACCCACACCCTAGTCCTTAGGAGACCCGTTGTCTCTATAATCTTCTTTATCCCTCTACCTGCAAAGTAGTCCCATGAGATTTCTCTCAGAAAATGTCTCAGCCTTTCTGACTCTTGTTTTGTGTGGTTGATGATAAGACCTCAGTGATTCTGTTCTTGATCAAGCACATCCTCTGTAAGAGAAAAGAATGTGGTATATCTTTTTTTTTAATAATACTTAAATCAGTCCATTATAATTAGTTAATGTGCTGAATGTTATCAAAGTCCTTATGAAAAAAGCATCATGTCTTCCTAAGGATCTGAGTTACTCTGAGAACTTCCCTCCTTTGTCTACAGTGGACAATGGGGATTAGAAAAGAAAACAAAGCTAAACATAAGACAATCCAGTGATTAAAGAAGTCACTCAGAGATGACCAAATACCTTGGTGCAGTTTTCTCCGGTAGGTTGTATTCTGTTACCAAAGGTTGTAAACAGTGTGTTTCTCTGGTTATAAAGACAACGTAAAACATCTAAGAACAACTAGGAGAGCCATCTACTAATAATCTAGTAGACAGACTCCATGGAGAAGGACAAAACATTTGTATTACAACCTGTTAATCAGTGGAAACTATAATCAAGGATAATTGGCAGTCTACATAGTATGGCCAACTAGTTTTACAACCAGTGGCTATTTGAATATTGTCAGTTCTCAATGACCAAGTTTTAACTTTTCAATAAAATTATGGTATTGTTGAATTGGCCAAAAATCTGTTTGAGTTTTTCCATAGATGGCCAACTACCTTTTTCTTTTTTTAATATATAGGCTAATTATAGTTTATATATCTGAAGGAGATCAACCCTGGGATTTCTTTGGAAGGAATGATGCTAAAGCTGAAACTCCAGTACTTTGTCCACCTCATGTGAAGAGTTAACTCATTGGAAAAGACTGATGCTGGGAGGGATTGGGGGCAGGAGGAGAAGGGGACGACAGAGGATGGGATGGCTGGATGGCATCACTGACTCGATGGACGTGAGTCTGAGTGAACTCCAGGAGTTGGTGATGGACAGGGAGGCCTGGCGTGCTGCGATTCATGGGGTCGCAAAGAGTCACACACAACTGAGCGACTGAACTGAACTGAATTATAGTTTGTTTTCCTGTGGTCAGTATGATCTTTGGGGAACTTTATAGGAAACCCATAGACAATAGAATTTCACATACTAGGCCAATAGAATAAGGAAAAGGTGAAATAGTTAGGGTGAAATTACTCTTTATCTGTGAAGTATTTTCCTTCTGCTGCATATGCTGAAAGTGTACTTTTGAACCCAATTGTAGAGGTCTGTAAAGGGTGTACAGTATTCCTTATCAAAAAAGAGGTTATCGGTTTGGAAAGGCAAGAATTCATAATGCAAATTTTAAATTAGTATTAGAAAAAGCACCTTCAATAGCTTTGATTATCCAGTCAGCTATGAATAGAGTATTACTTGTTGGCTTTTATCAGTGTGTTATTTTGTTATGGCATTAAATTATTCATAATGTATAGTAATAAACCTATAGCCTTTGATATTCTGGTGCATCTTTTTGTCTTCCCAAGACCATGGGGTATGAAGCAACCATTGATAAAAGAGAAAGGAACAAAATGGTTAGTTCACACCTCAGCAAACCTTCTAACCAGAGCCTAATTTATTATGTATCTTTAAAATGCAATTACGGTACCTGAACTTTTTCAAAGAAATGCTTCACAAAAGTGAGACAACTCATGACTGGGCTGAGATCTTATCTAACCTCATGAATAATACACATCAACATGCACAGTGCACTCTCCAGCTAAGCACCTTGTCGTCTTTCCCAATGGAGGAGAAGCGGGAAAAATCACACACTGAGAAAAGTGATTCGGTGCCTGCTACACTGGTAGCCCTTAATGGCTCTGCACCCTGTTTTAGCATGAAGCGATCAGTAATAGGAAGGTTCTTCTTCAGGCTGACCACAGTCTAAGAGGCAATCACAACAGCTGAATGGCACCTGCTCCCACCTAAGACTCTGACAAAGCATAAACCTCGGGCAGTTTTTGTGTAGCTGTCTTACAGAAAGGTTTAAAAACGAAAGTGTCTGTCGCTCATTCGTGTCTGACTCTTTGCGACTCCATGGACTATAGCCTGCTAGGCTCCTCTGTCCATGGGATTCTCCAGGTGAGAGTGCTGGAGTGGGTTGCCATTCCCTTCTCCAGGGGATCTCCCTGACTCAGGGATCAAACCCAATCTCTTATGTCTCCTGCATTGGGGGGCACATTCTTTACCACCTGAACCACCAAGAAAGCTTTTCAGTTAAGAAATTTCCATCCCTGCCATCACTGTGCATTGGAAGAGGTCAGTGTATTCAAGCCAAAGGACTCGTATGTCCAGATAAAGGCATACTCCAAGCAATGCATGGAAGAATAAGAAATTTTTCTCTATACTGCTGGATTCTTTTGGTTGGTCTCAGAATAATTTGACGAGAAAATCCAACAGAAGGCAAATAGCATGTATATGTGGGAGAGACCAAAAAAAACAAAAACAAAAAAAACAACAACAAAAAAAACTGAGTAACTCACCAAAATGGCCAAAACCCTCACTTGGAATAATACCATCTTCAGCTAAAGCCAAAGAGGATGTTTAGGGTAGTAGTAATGGACATCAAAGAGGCAGAAGGCAATTGATATGGAGATGGAAAGCGAACGTGTATCAAACAAGTGTTTGCTGGGCCAGGCAGAGAGAGTGGGACCCACAGAGGAATTTTAACAAACAGACTTTGTGAGTTTCCTCCCTTTCACACACCTCGTTCCTATGGTAGTGAGTGACCTGTAGTGACAGCTCCCTTACTGAACAGGTCCTCTGTCTACATTCTTTGGGCAGTTAGTGAGAAGGTTAAAGTGTCTTCCTGAGTCTTTTGGGCCTAGATTGTGTCCAGCTGAAAGTAATCCACATGCCCAAGAGAGGTTTTGGGGGTAGAAAGGTTTGCTCCCCTAGATAGCGGACTTGAAGGACCACTGGGCTAAGTGGGAGAGAAAAACAGAAATTGGAGTTTGAGGCCAGTTCCTAAGGTCTTGTATTTTCTTCTGAAGACTGTAGTTTATTAAACAGGCCATAGAATGCATCAGATATTTTGTGTGCAGAGTAGCGAGAGCATCTGACACTGAGATATGGGCATGCTGAAGCATCATGCCTTCTGTGTCTGGGGATCGCCTGCCTGACAGCACTCCCATTTTCTCCCTGCTGCACCCTTGGTCTCAGCGACTTCCCCCCACCCGGAATTCTTGCTCTTCTCGCGGCATCCATTTAACCTCACTGTCCCTGATGAGCTCAGAAGTAACCCCTCTACAATGCTTTCCCTCCACATCCCATTCAGAAGTCCTTATTGGGCTTTAATTGATTTTTGATGTACGATTTTTCACCTTTTAATGTATCAGAAATCCAGATGCACGTTCACATTGATGAAGCAGAAGTCGTAAGGTCATAGTCTCTGCCTGGGCGTGTGCTGGCTCGGCCATGACTGTTAGTCCTTTCATTTCTTCAGTTGAGTTATGGACCTAGCTAACGCTAAACATGTTAAGGTTAATTGCCATTTAAAATGCCTTTACAAGACTGCACTTCCCTGTACTTCTAAAGCACAAGTTATTGTATATGCAGAAAGCATAGAAACAGAGCAGAGGGCTGGCTATGAATGTGATATTAGGGAAGCAAGCATTAAAGTAACCATCAAGTGTTTTGTGGGACCTAAGAAAGGAAAATACTCACAAGTAGATGAAGCCAGGCTGTTATATTATTGAGATGTTTGCACGAGCATTACTATCACGCTCTAAGCCGTATGGGAACAGGACCAAGTCTCCGAAAATAGATGAACGATGTTGTAAAGCAGCAGGAAGCTGGCAGGGTCCATTTGTGTACCTGCAGGACTAAAATGCTGGTCAACTTAAATTGTGTATTTTTTCTTAATAGAATGTAAAATATGTATCCCTAATAACAGCAAATGTTATGATTAGTGATAAATTTGGTGAGATGTAATCTTCTTTGCTACGTGCTTAGTGCTATCCGTTGACTTCTTTCTTTCTTTTTCCTTGTGAATTTGTCACAGTCACAATCAGAAAACGTGTAGGCTACCTGAAGCCAGGACCCCTTTCTCATTGTCCTGTGCATCACCGCTTTCCCAGTGCCTTCTACATCATAAGAATCTTTCACATGTTAGAAAAGGAATCGTTGATGTGTAGCTATACCTTTTGCATTAAGAGAAGTGCAGTTAACCAAGGAGATCTTGAAAAAGAGGTTCAACAAGATCTCACCCACTGAATNGACCCCTTTCTCATTGTCCTGTGCATCACCGCTTTCCCAGTGCCTTCTACATCATAAGAATCTTTCACATGTTAGAAAAGGAATCATTGATGTGTAGCTATACCTTTTGCATTAAGAGAAGTGCAGTTAACCAAGGAGATCTTGAAAAAGAGGTTCAACAAGATCTCACCCACTGAATTCACATCACTTATATTTGGCAGTGTGGTCCTATAGCAAGAACAGCCTCTTTAGATACATCTGGGTTCATAACAGGCTCGACCATTGAAGTGTTTATATGTCCAACTAGGCAGAATCAATAATCTCTCAAAGCCATGTGTTTCAACTACAGAATAGAAATCATGGTGCTTCTTTCAGTCATGCTGTTTAAATGGGTAAAAATGTTAATTGCCACATGGGACAGATGACGAATGTACATGTGCTATACGTGTCAATCCCCCTCCTCTGTCCCTTTTCATTATATGTCAGCACAGGAACCACCAGGGAGCTGCCAAGTGCATTATAAGCACATTTCTACATCAGGTTCAGAGCTGGCTACTAATAAGAATTACCTGCGAAGAACTTTTTTTAATAAAGATACCTGTTCCCTTCCTTCAGTTCAGTTCATCCACTCAGTCATATCCGACTCTTTGCGATCCCATGAATCATAGCACGCCAGGCCTCCCTGTCCATCACCAACTCCCAGAGTTCATCGAGTCAGTGATGCCATCCAGCCATCTCATCCTCTATCATCCCCTTCTCCTCCTGCCCCCAATCCCTCCCAGCATCAAGGTCTTTTCCAATGAATCAACTCTTCACATGAGGTGGCCAAAGTATTGGAGTTTCAGCTTCAGCATCAGTCTTTTCAATGAACACCCANCACCGAAACAGTGCTGCCCCCCACCAAAGCAGTGCTGAGCCCCGCCCCAGCAGACCAAGGAACCTTGCCAGCCTCCACCCAAATGCAAGGAGTCCTATGCCTCCAAGTGCCAAGAGAAGCACTTACCCTTTCAGCAGTGCCAGAAGTCCAATAAAAAGTCTGCCCAGGCATGAGGCCAAGGGCTAATCCACCAGGAGAACAGAGAGGATGGACCCCACTCCCCTCTCTCAGTCAGCTGTCAGATCCACTCACCCCCGGTTCCTGGAGGCAGCCACTCTTCGGGAAAAGGCGGCAACAACAGGATGGCAGCTTCCTGCATCTCAACCTCTTATTAATTAGCAGCTGCAATTTCCATCTCAGATGAGGATCTGGTTCTAAACCGACTAATCACCTTTGCCAACATGTATCTACATCATCCTGTTGGCTTCTTGGAAACTTGGGCAGCATGCCCAGACACCCTTTTCTATCACCGTTCATTTGCTGCTCCTGTTTTCCAAACAATTAAACACAATGTTTCTGGCATTAATGTCTCGGTTCAATTATTTGCATTCTGTTTGCTAACCCAGATCCCTAGGAGGGCTAGGTATGTGGATGCAGGTGGAGAAGGCATGGGGAGATGCACTTCTGAGCTGAGGAACATTTACTGTGGTCCTGCCAAGGTGAGGAGAAGAGATGGACACTTCTGCACCATGCAAACACATCCCCCATCCACGGACAATGAGAGCACCCCCTTAGAAACAGGGGGATATGACGCCCATGTGCAAAAAAAGAAAACAACAAAATCATCCTTATCCTTGTAAGGTGCAGAAAGAGTAAGGGAACCCTCCTCCAGGAACTACACAATAGAGAAGAGGATTGAAGCAAGTAAGTTGTAATTCAAAGAACACATTCCAAGGGCTGCTGGGCCTGGAGGCTCAGTGGTAAAGAATCCACCCGCTAATACAGGAGACAGATTTAATCCCTGATTCAGCTGTAGAGCAACTGAGCCCATGTGCCACAAATATTGAGCCTGTGCTCTAGAGCCTGGGAGCTGCAACTGCTGAGCCCACCATGTGCAGCAACTACTGAAGCCTGTGCACCCTAGAGCATGTGCTCGGCAACAAGAGAAGCCACAGCAATGAGAGGCCCGCACACCATGATTAGAGAGTAGTCCCCATACGCCACAACCAGAGAAAAGCCTGCACAGCAGTGAAGATGCAGCACAGCCAAAACCACACAAATGTTATTTTCAAAGTGTATTGTAAAAGTTCTCCCATAAGTAAAAGAAAAGACCAAAGTTTCTCCAAGCTAGCCAAATGTATAATTAGGATATCTGCTCCCAATATTTATTAAAACTGTAGTCCCCACTGGGCTATTTTTCTCTCACTGCCCTCCTACTTTCAATTCCCTAAATTCTTGGGGTATGCAGATAATCTGATAATTCAGACCCCCAAGTAATCCAAATTACTTGTTTCTATTGCTTTCACTATCCCCATACCTTTCCATCAAATCCTTCTCTCACAAAATAGTCCACAAATAGGGGTATTTGAATCTCTGTTTTCATCCCTACCTCCCTTTTCATGACAAGGGAGTCACTGAGAACTAACAGAAGTACCCAAAAGGAGCCAGAAGGGAAAATATCATAAACTAAAATTCTGAATTATCCCAAACATATATTACAGATTGTGTAGAATTCAGAATTATCTGAATATTGAAGCTTTAGCTGTGCTTCCCTGGTTGACTTGTCTCTTCTTTCTCTATTGTTCCTTTTCATGCCTTTCAGCTATGTTCCATCCATCCATCCATCAATTCATCCATCACCAAGCCATCTATCCCATCCATCGATCCATCAGTGGCTCCTTGGTAAGCACCTCCCATCCTATTTGCATAGAATGTGATCGGTGCTGTGAAAACACAGAAGCACACAACCGGGCTTCAGATTTCTTGGTTTGATAATCCCTGTCAGAAGAACAAGCTGAGCTCCTCAAGATAACAAAGAACAATTAGATGAGATGGATTCTTACCAAAGGGTAACTTGGAAACTACAGATACATCATTTATGTCTTTGGAATTCATACGAAACAGAGAACATCCAGGGCTGATGCAGGAAGAAAGGACAACTTGGCTATCTCTGTCTCTCATGGCATCCAGCACAGGGCTCCCAGAAAATGTTTGCTCCATGAGGAACACCTGTAGTAGGGGGCTTCAGAATGGGATTTGGGTAGGCATGGAGGAGCACATTCCAGAATCAGGTGCAGCATGAGCCAATGGTGAGAGTCCAGGTGTATCCAGGAGGCCAGCCCTCCCGGGTCTCAGCCCTGGTCCATGGTGGACCACACCAACTGAATGCCACAGAAAGCTGGAGAATGGCTCCAGTGTAAACATTTCCCTCAGAGTGCTGCATTCAACAGAAATCAAGTATGACCCACAAAAAGCATTGAAAAACTGTATAAACCTTAACAATTCAGTTCAGTTCAGTCGCTTAGTCGTGTCCGACTCTTTGTGACTCCATGAATCGCAGCACGCCAGGCCTCCCTGTCCATCACCAACTCCCAGAGTTCACTCCGACTCTTGTCCATCGAGTCAGTGATGCCATCCAGCCATCTCATCCTCTGTCGTCCCCTTCTCCTCCTGCCCCCAATCCCTCCCATCATCAGAGTCTTTTCCGATGAATCAACTCTTCGCATGAGGTGGCCAAAGTACTGGAGTTTTAGCTTTAACATCATTCCTTCCAAAGAACACCCAGGGCTGTTCTCCTTTAGAATGGACTAGTTTGATCTCCTTGCAGTCCAAGGGACTCTCAAGAGTCTTCTCCAACACCACAGTTCAAAATCATCAATCTTTCAGCACTCAGTTTTCTATATGGTCCAACTCTCACATCCATACAATACTATTGGAAAAGCCATAAATTTGACTAGATGGATCTTTGTCAGCAAATTGTTGTCTCTGCTTTTTAATATGCTTTCTAGGTTTGTCATAGCTTATCTTCCAAGGAGCAAGAATCTTTTAATTTCATGGCTGCAGTCACCATCTACAGTGATTTTGGAACCCAAGAAAAAAAAGACTTTCACTGTTTCCTTTGTTTGCCCATCTATTTCCCATGAAGTGACATGATCTTAGTTTTTGAATGTGGAGTTTTAAACCACTTTTTACTGTTTCACTTTCATCAAGAGGCTCCTCAGTTCCCCTTCGCTTTTTGCCATCTGGGTGGTGTCATCTGGAGGTTATAGATATTTCTCCCAGAAATCTTCATTTCAGCTTGTGCTTCATCCCACCCCGCATTGCTCATGATGTACTCTGCATATAAGTTAAATAAACAGGGTGACAATATACAGACTTGTCGCACTCCTTTCCTAATTTGGAACCAGTCCACGGTTCCATGTCTGGTTCTAACTGTTGCTTCTTGACCTGAATGCAGATTTCTCAGGAGGCAGGTANAGAAGCAACACAACTGGTGCTGATGCAGGCATCCAGTCTCCACTTGGCAGTGTTGGCAGTGTAAAGAGGGAAAGCTACAATGTGCAAAGCTGCCAGAAGCGTCCTCATTCATGCACCTCTGTATGAATGAGATCACCGTTAACTATACAGCTCTCAATCTAGGTCTTTAGACTTGCCTGGGGTTCTATGAGTCTACCTGACAGCATAATTCATTCATTCTCTGCTGAAATCAGGCAGGCTTAGTTTCTGTTCCTTGCAACTAGGATTCTTGTCTCTTTTAGACTGAATCCAAGCTGAATGACTGTCACCAGATGGGTGATCTTTGTGCAATGTTCTGAAACATCTTTTTCCTCAACTATTAAATGAAAGAAATGGTACCTACCTCAGTGTGGTTATGATTATTACACAACATCAACAGAGCACCTGTGGTGTCATTGGTGCTAAATAAAGTTAAGTCCATGAAAATAAAAATTTATTACCCCCTAAAATGTTGATTTGTTCTTTTTAAAAATCATTATCAAATCATATGTCATAGATCAAAATGGTGAATAAGAAAGTTGAGGGTAAAGATAAACAAGATAGCCTTTACCTTCCAAACTTCAAGAATAAGAAAAGGCAAGCATAAGGTACTAACTCAAGGGGGAGCAGGGTTGAGATAAGATAGTTTTATCTTTTTTAGGAATTGGAAAACCTGAGCTTGTTTGTAAGATAACAAGAAGAAACTAATAAAGAGTAATTTAGACAGAAAAGATGGTTGACAAAAAGACAGAAGTTCTTTAAAGGTATCAAGGGTCTAGATTAAAATCATATTTTGTTGCAAAAATATACAGAATTTTACATACTAGATACTATAAGACACAAAGAATAAGAAGTATTATCCAGGTGGGGGAAGTTCCTGTTTAAGTTAAATCTATACATACTCTGTATCTTGTCATCATAAAACTGAATTGTTTATTGAAAAAGGCAAGAAGCTCTCCTGTGATTTTCTGCTTTTAACCACAAAAGTTTTATAGTTATCTCCCATGGAATGTAAACCTTGACTACAAAGCTATGATAACTGCAAATCTTCCTTTACATAGTTGGCATAAAAATTATATTTGGACACTTCATGTTTACTATAAATGTAATTTTTGCTAGAATATGTTTGTTATAGTAAAATGGAACTTACTTTTCCAAATTATAATGTACACACCAGCTCTGTGTCAATGGTCAGCAATTTTGTGAAGCCACAACTGTATTCTCACACTATGATCTACATGACAGATCCTTTTGTCCTACTTTTCTCCTCAAAAGCTTGTGTTTAAAATCAAATTTGTGGTTCTAACAGATTTGCTCTTTTTAAATTTTTATTATTTATTTATTTTATTTATTTATCATAGAGTTGATGTACAATATTGTGTTAGTTTCAGGTGTACAGCAAAGTGAGTCATATGTGTGTATTTGTGTATTTGTGTGTGTGTGTACGTGTGTGAAAGCAAAAGTGTTAGTTGCTCAGTTGTGACCCCATGGACTGTAGCCTCCTTCTATGTCCATGGAATTCTTCAGCAAGAATACTGGACTGGGTGACCATTCCCAACCCAGGTATCAAATCCAGGTCTCCTGCATTGCAGGCAGATTCTTTTCAATCTGAGCCACCTGGGAAGCCCATATGTATATGTATATGGGCTTTCCAGGTGGTGCTAGTAGTAAAGAACCTGCCTGTCAATACAGGAGACGTAAGAGACATGGGTTTGATCTCTGGGTCAGGAAGATCCCCTGGAGCAGGGCATGGCAACCCATTCCAGTAAATGGACAGAGGAGCCTGCCGAACTATAGTCCATAGGGTTCCAAAGAGTTGGACATGACTGAAGCAACTTAGCCTGCATGCATACATATATATTCAGGTAGATATATAAATACTTTTTCAGATTCTTTTCCATTGTGGGCTATTGCAAAATATTGAATATAGTTCCTTGTGGTAACAGATATACTGCTAAACACCATACGAAGTTCTTTGCCTATTTTCTTCCCCTTCATCCCTTCAAGAGAGCAGTTTTGCTAGAGCAGTGGGATCCCAGCCAGACTGAAATGCATTAGGGAGAAAACAGCAGTGAGGAAATGGAGGCAGGCAATTAGCTTCCACTTAAAAATGTTGGGGGTAAATGACAGGGCACAAAGATAAGATGCAAACTCAAGAGAGTGGAGCTAAGATAAAAAAGGATGTTTAGACGGGATGGCCTGCACTTGTGTGTAAGACAAGGAGCAGGAGCTTGTGCAGAGGGAGGAACTGAAAACTCAAGAGAGAGGAAATAAGAGTAATAAAACAAAATCCTGGAAAAAGTGGGGGATCAAGGATCTATAGGATGGGACTGATGTTTGGGAGATGTTTTCTTCCTCTGGGAAAAAAAGAAAAGGAGCAAATGGTGGAAATTTTAGGATGAACATGAAAGTGCATGGTCAGATACTTGCAAAATTTCATGAGGAGCCAAAGGCTGAGAAGTAAGTTTGACAGCCAGGGGAAAATGGAGAGTGCTTAGAGATTGCTCAGAGGAGAATGTTATGGAGAAGTCTTGAATTGAATAAAATGATTATTGAGTAGCAGTACAGCTACAAATGAAACACCAGTGGCTTCAGTTAGCAAAGTTCCTTGCTTTTCTCTAGTTACATGTGAGTGTAGAGAATCTTTAATAGCACTGGATTATAGGGACAATGGTTTTACCATGAAGCTACAGAGCTTTTGGAAAGAACTAAGAAGAAAACAGGACCACAGAGAATCAAAATGATGGAGCTGAGAGGGACACCTGAGAGACACGGGGCCCACCTGTCTACCTCCAAGCAGAAAGACGGCTGGACGGCCCACTGGCCATACCTGATAAAAAGACAGTGTCCCTTAAGACCTTGAAAATGAAAGAAATGGAATAATCCCTAACATTTAATATTTTGAAATCAATATACAATAGATTGGAACAGAAATATGCATTGCCACCTTCATAAAGGGACTCCCAGACCTTCCAGAGGGGATGGTGTGATCTGACTAACTATATTAACATATCTAAAGAAAGTGTCAACCAGCCTTAGAAACAGAGAAAAGAGCACTGTCCAAAGGGAAAGAGTACCTTGGGCAGTGGACTTTGAGTTCTCTGGTCCCATCAGCAAGATCATCCCTAAAACAGAGCGAAAGGAGTGACGTGTGGTCTTTACCTCATGCCACTCAATGGTTCAGTCATCTGATTTGGTGCTAACCTAGAGCTATTCTCTTCATAATTTGGCTTCCTCCAATCTTTCCATAGGGAGACAGTGCTCCAGTCCTTCACATTCAAGTCAAAACTATGACAATTATTTCTTACTGTAAATGCATTAATCCATGACCAATTTTACTTATCAGTCATATGAACTTGGCTAACATAAGCAAGGAGATCCAACCAGTCCACTCTGAAGGAGATCAGCCCTGGGATTTCTTTGGAAGGAATGATGCTANAATTCAGTTCAGTTCAGTCGCTTAGTCGTGTCCGACTCTTTGTGACTCCATGAATCGCAGCACGCCAGGCCTCCCTGTCCATCACCAACTCCCAGAGTTCACTCCGACTCTTGTCCATCGAGTCAGTGATGACATCCAGCCATCTCATCCTCTGTCGTCCCCTTCTCCTCCTGCCCCCAATCCCTCCCATCATCAGAGTCTTTTCCGATGAATCAACTCTTCGCATGAGGTGGCCAAAGTACTGGAGTTTTAGCTTTAACATCATTCCTTCCAAAGAACACCCAGGGCTGTTCTCCTTTAGAATGGACTAGTTTGATCTCCTTGCAGTCCAAGGGACTCTCAGGAGTCTTCTCCAACACCACAGTTCAAAAGCATCAATTCTTCGGCGCTCAGCTTTCTTCACAGTCCAACTCTCACATCCATACATGACCACTGGAAAAACCATAGCCTTGACTAGACAGACCGTGGTTGGCAAAGTAATGTCTCTGCTTTGAATATGCTATCTAGGTTGGTCATAACTTTGCCTCTTTGGGCTCCACTAATGATCATAATTAGCATGTGTACACATGTGCTTATGTATGGACCACTTTGCAGATTTTCTGTTGTCTCCAGCATACTGGTTTTGGATCCCAGATCCACCCTTACGCTACTCCAGGTCTCACTTTTCTCATCTGAATAGTAGAGAGAATAATACCTGCCACCTGGGGTTGAAGGGGAGTGGTGTGCAATTGTTGTTGTTGTTGTTCTAGTCCTCAGTCATGTCCCACCCTTTGCGACCCCATGGACTGCAGTATGCCAGGATTCCTGTCCTTCATCATCTCCGAGAGGTTGCTCAAACTCATGTCCATTGAGTCGGTGATACCATTCAACCATCTCATCCTCTGTCATCCCCATCTCTTCCTGCCTTCAATCTTTTCCAGCATCATGTCTTTCCTAAGGAGTCAACTCTTCGCATCAGTTCGCCAAAGCATTGGAGCTTCAGCTCAGCATTAGTCCTTCCAATGAATATTCAGGATTGATTTCCTTTAGGATTGACTGGTTTGATCTCCTTGCAGTCCAAGGGACTCTCAAGAGTCTTCTCCAACACTACAGTTCAAAACCATCAGTCCTTTGGTGTTCAACATTTTTTATGGTTCAGCTCTCACATCCATACATGACTACTGGAAAAAAACATCATTTTGACTCTATGGATCTTGTCAGCAAAGTAATGTCTCTACTTTCTAATATTCTGTCTAAGCTGGTCTTAGCTTTTCTTCCAAGGAGTAAATGTCTTTGACTTCATGGCTGCAGTCACCATCTGTAGTGATTGTGGAGCCCAAGAAAACAAAGTCTCTTCATCCAGTCCAGTATTTTGGATGATATACTCTGCATATAAGTTAAATAAACAGGGTGACAATATACAGCCTTGATATACTATTTTCTTGATTTGGAATCAGCCTGTTGTTCCATGTCTAGTTCTAACTGTTGCTTCTTGACCTGCATATAGGTTTTTCAGGAGGTAGGTAAAGTCGTCTGGTATTCTCATTTCTTTAATTATTTTCCACGTTTTTTTGTGATCCACACAGTCAAAGGCTTTAACATAGTCAATGAAGCAGAAGTAGACGTTTTGCTGGAATTCTCTTTCTTCTTCTATAATTTGGTGGATGTTGGCAATATAATGTCTGGTTCCTCTGTTTATTCTAAATCCAGCTCAAACATCTGGAAGTTCTCGGTTCATGTACTATTGAAACCTGGCTTGGAGAATTTTGAGCATTACTTTTCTAACATGTAAAATGAGTGCAATCGTGTGGTAGTTTGAACATTCTTTGGCATTGCCTTTCTTTGGTATTGGAATGAAAACTGACCTTTTCCAGTCCTGTGGCCACTGCTGAGTTTTCCAATTTTTCTGGCATATTGAGTGCAACATTTTAACAGCATCATCTTTTAGGATTTGAAATAGCTCATCTGAAATTCCATTATCACCATTAGCTTTATTGCTTCCTAAGGATCACATGGCTTCTCACTCCAACGTGCAAGGCTTTAGATGAGTGATCACACTATCGTGGCTATCTGGGTCATGAAGGTCTTTACTGTATAGTTCTGTGTATTCTTGCCACCTCTTAATATTTTCTGCTTCTGTTAGGTCCATATGGTTTCTGTTCTTTATTGTGCCCATCTTTGCATGAAATATTCTCTTGGTATCTCTAATTTTCTTGAAGAGATATCTAGTCCTTCCCATTCTATTGTTTTCCTTTTTATCTTTGCATTGTTCACTTAGAAAAAGGTGTTTAATAAAACAGTGTAAATAATAAGTAGAATGTAACCCATACTAGGAGGTTTTTATATTTTCCATTGTATTAAACACTTAGAATAAATTTTATGTATGGCAGGGATGTCCAAAAATATCATTTTATGTTAATTATGCTTTTCCTTTCCATCTGACTGGTATTCGGTGAATAGACTATGAGATTTGTGATAAAAAATTTGTGACAAAAAATCTAGAGTTGGAGATGTCTTGCCTATGAGAAATATTAGGACCTAGACTTTGCTCAATCCATTCCCTTTTTGGTTCCACATCAGCATTCACCAGTAGCTCACCTGTGTGTGATTTAAAAGCAGAGGTATGGAGAAGGAAGTGGCAACCCACCCCAGTATTCTTGCCTGAGAAATTGCATGAACAAAGGAACTTGGTGGGCTACAATCTGTGGGGTCACAAAGATTTGGACATGACTTAGCAACTAAACAATAACCCATAGCAAGTGTTGGATGAATGTTACTGTTGCTTTTACTATTATTCTCCACTTTCTGAGAGAGCAGCAAGACCCTCCACTTATTTCCACCAATGTGGGGACAAGTTCCACTCCTGTAGTGAGACAAAGGTGTGAGGGTCAGGATACATCTTAGAGTCAAGGACAAGGATCAGTTGTGTAGAACAAAGTGTTTGAGGGGTGTTCACGGGTGGAAACAATTTACTCCAGGACATAATCACCCCATTTGGTGGTTGCCTTTTCTTCCAGAATCTTCCCTTTTTTAACACGTGCCTGCAATGGACTCTGCTCTTGAGGTAGTCCTGGGCAGCTCTAGCCCACAGTAATTTTTCTCTGTCAATTTATACAGCCAGCCATGCCTTTTGGAGGCAGACCCTGCTCCTTGGAGGCAAGAACTGAGGCTGATATGCTAAGGGAGCATGAGCAGGGCAGGGCCAGGGTGTGTGCCAAGCACTCCTACATATTGATACCACCCTATTGAAGCAGGTGTTGCTTTTCCCATTAGAGATAGCGATGAGGTGTAGAGAAGCTCCTTACTGCTCACAGCAGCAACAGCTTGTAGGTGGTAGAGCTGAGATTCAAACTTGTTATGCTCTGGCTCTCTGGTCTGAATTCTTTGCAACACAGCAAGTGCTCTGACCCTATTAGTTGCTGGAAGAAGCATAAAGTCTGGATTACATCTTTCCAGAACTTACCCATTTGTTGGGAAGGCAAAGCCAGCATGTTCACACACTCACACATGTTTATACAGGGGTACCTCCTCATGCATGTTCATATACTCACAGAAATGACACACATTTGTGCATGTGTGCTAAGTCGCTTCAGTCGTGTCCAACTCTTTGTGACCCTGTGGTCTATAGCCTGCCAGATTCCTCTGTCAATGGGATTCTCCAGGCAAGAATACTGGAGTGGGTTTCTGTGTCTTTCTCTAGAGGATCTTCCTGACCCAGGGATTGAACCCATGTCTCTTGTATCTCCTTCATTGGAAGGCAGTTTCTTTACCACTAGCACCACCTGGGAAGCCCACAAATCACATACACACACACACACACACACACGCACACACACACAGGGTTATTATTCAAAGTGAATTCTGCAGATTTGGAGACTGACATTGAGCACTGAGATCCACCAGTGTCCCAGAGGCCCCAGCTGTGACAGTCATTGGTCAGCAGCTTCCCAATGCTGTAGGACTGGGCTGACTGGCAGTCAGAGTCAGGGCAGGGGTGCTGGTGGGCAGGGGGCCTGGTGCAGAGGCTATTTGCCACTTGTCACAGAAGTAGTTTTAACATTTTAACTCTGGATTCATCAACATCTATGCATACATGTTGAATGTCAGCCCTGTGCACACTCACTCTTGCACACTCAAGTTCATCTTCCCACATGTATTCATTCATGAGCCCTCCTGTGAGACAAGGACTCACCACACCCTGACACAAAATTGCATGCTGTCCATCATCCTGAAATACATGTTCACATACCAACTCACACTCACAGACACCTGAATGCACCAACAGGCATGCTCACATTGTCATTCTTGCTTATGTGCATGGCCCCAAAGCACAAAGTCCAGACCTTTCCCTAGGTTTCTGCAACATCCCAACAGGATGTCTGCCCATCAGTTTTGAGTCAATTTCCACAGCACAAAGATCTCAGGATAAAGGGTATGATGCTGAGGGCTTGGAAAGACGTGTGCCTTCCTCTAGGAAGAATATAGTTCCATATCCCAAATAAAGAAATTACTTAGAAGGTAGTATGGGACAAGTTAAAAAAATAAACACCCATCCTGGAGCCTGGCAGAGCTGAGTTTAAATCCTCTTTCCTACACTTTTATTGAGTAAGTTTAGCCATAAAAGTGTCTAAGCTATAAAATGAGAATGACTCAAACTTCAAGGCTGAGTTAGAAACTCAAGCAGAGGTTCTGCCAGGCAGTGAAGGCTTGCCCTTCCCTTTTCCCTCCTCCCTCCCCCACAACCCCCCTGGGAAAGTGAGGCCATTTCTCAGGCACCCAGCTGCTGGGCACAACCCTGCCATTCCCCAGGGGATACCCAGCTGGCGATGGATTTCAGTAGGTAGACTTTGGCTCCAGCCACCAAGAATTCTTTGCAAGGAGACCTGGGTTTGACTCGATTTGGTAGGCTCTGCCTTCCACTGCATGTCTGTGCTTGGGCCCAGGCTGGCGTTCCTGGGGAATCAGAGACACCTGGCATGAAAGACACATGGGCTTGGCCTGTGCCCAGGTCTGCTGAGATCTCCTGGATCACTGTGGTGCCTTCCATCTGTGTGTGTGTGTGTGTGTGTGTGTGTGTGTAAGCACTGCGGTTGTCTGGGGTGGTCCAGGGCAGAGAATAGTCACCACTGTTGACTCTGACTCTGGGCTCCTGGTATTCAGTCCTCTGTCTTCTGGAATTTTTACGCCAGCTGTCAGGTATCAGACAAGGCTGCTTCCAACTTACTCTTTAGCAACATAAAAAGGAAACCATTCTGTGTCCTCAGGTCTCCGAGCAACCCTTGGGCTTGAGTCTCCTCTGTCCCCAGGGGCTAATGGAACAAGGAGGTTCACCTTCCATGGGTTTTAGGAGGCACTAAATATAGCTCCACATAAAGAGTGATGGACAGGAGTCATGAGACCCAAGTTGCTGCCCAGGTTCTGCCGTGGGCCACCTATTTGATCCTGAGCAAGTCAGTTCCTTTTCCCAGCCTCACCTGGGCTTCCTCTCCTGCCCGTGACCATGCTGGGCTTCCAGGAGTTTTTCTCAGCTTTCTTCCAGCTCTGATTCGGTATATGGTGACTCACTCTAATCTTTATTTCTCCTAACAACTCACAGTCACGGAAAACCCTGGAAAGAGGTAACAATGGAATGACAAGATAGGGCCACCCAGGCACTAGAGCATTTTGTAAGGATTCCTCCCAGGGGCTCATAGCAAGCTTAGCTGAAATCCACATCTATACTTTCAAGTCCCTCAGCCTTAGGACTGTCAACTACAAATGGGCACCTGCCAAGGGTATATCCAGTGACTGGACAACAGAGGCATTTGCCCTCCGCCTCTGCAAAGATTGAAACTTGTGCTGCTGCTGCTGCCGCCCTCAACACCCACTGAGAGAGGTCAGGGTGGAGTGAGGCGCTCTGTGCTCCAGGGAATCTGACAGGACAAGTCTTTAGATAGTTGAGTATTTTCAGGAACTGATTCCAGGATTCCATCCTTGCATCTCCTTATATTTAGAAAAGCACTAAATCCCTTCCTGATGACATCAGCTCCTCATGACTAGCAGAAAACCTTTTGTAAAATGAATGCTTAATTGTATTGAACACCCTCTTCACCAAAATCTTATATCTTGACTTTCCTCCACTGCATCTTTGAAGCAATTTCTCAGAGCTATCTGAGGTACTATCCAGGCTAGAGTCCTCATTTTGCCCCAAATAAAACTTAACTCACAACTCTCAAGTTGTGCCTCTTTTATAGTTGACAAGGCAAACATGCCTCCCTCCAGGGAAACAAGACACACACACACAGTCTGAAACCAGTTATATACATAGTATAGATATGTATTATACTATATAGAGAAATATTATAATTTCATGCTATAAATATTTTATATTAAGTTATAAACATAATATAATTTAATATATGATTAACCTTAAAATTTAAATTTTATATTTAATTATATTAAATATTTAAGCTAAACATTACATATTTAAAATAAACATATGGATGTGAGAGTTGGACTGTGAAGAAGGTTGAGCACCAAGGAATTGATGCTTTTGAACTGTGGTGTTGGAAAAGACTCTTGAGAATCCCTTGGACTGCAAGGAGATCCAACCAGTCCATTCTGAAGATCAACCCTGGGATTTCTTTGGAAGGAATGATGCTAAAGCTGAAACTCCAGTACTTTGGCCACCTCATGCAAAGAGTTGACTCATTGGAAAAGACTTTGATGCTGGGAGGGATTGGGGGCAGGAGAAGAAGGGGACAACCGAAGATGAGGTGGCTGGACTCTCTGACTTGAACTGATTTGAGGAAAGTCTAGGTTAAACTGGTAAAAACTCTGAACTACACACTATTCAAAAAGAAATGATACCTTATTGATTCAAGTTTATATAGCAAATAAAATTAGAGTAATAAACACTTACCAAATATTATCATTTGGGAACTTGTTTAATAGGTAAACACATATCCCCATGTAGAGTGCTATTTACAGCTGAATGATTTGAAAGTATTAAAAATTCATTTACTGTCTTCAAATTGGCATATCTTCTGCAACTTTATTTACATAGTNTGGCGTGCTGCGATTCATGGGGTCGCAAAGAGTCGGATACGACTGAGTGACTGAACTGAACTGAACTGAAGACTTCTTTAGAGGGCCAGTGGTTAAGACTGTGCTCCATTGCCAAGGACAAGGGTTTGGGCTCTGGCTGGGAAATTTCTGTGCAGCCAAATATATATATGTGTGTATGTATGGTCTATATATATTTTCCTTATCATATATTAAATGTTATATACTACATATATACTTATAATTTATTCATTTTTATGTTCTATAAAAATATGTGAAGATGTGGGCAAAGATAGAAGGAGAGCAATGGATATGGAGAGAATGACTGGGAATACTAATAGAAGAAACCTAATTTGCATCCCAGACTCCTGAGTTTATTCTAATTGCAAACAGGAGCTGGTTGCAACTTTTCCATTTGGACTTAACAGACAGCTGCTAATAGCGGTGTTAGCTATCAAGAGTAGCTTATTAGAAAATTACTGGTGTGTGCTGGGCACATAGCTGGCTGTTGCCCCCTCCCATCTCATTTGAGGCTTGTAAGGACACTAACAGGCGGGTACTCGTCTTACCTCTCTGTTCCAGGCAAACCTCTTAAAGCTTGAAGAAGACAACCAGGAAAGAGTGGAAAGAAGATATAGATTCAGACCATGCCAGCCCCAAGTCCATGCTCTTAATCTCTGCACAGCTTTCATCTCTCAGGTTAAAAACAGTTTCAGTTCAGTTCAGTTCAGTCGCTCAGTCGTGTCCGACCCTTTGGTGAAAAACCTGTTTGTAAAATACCATATCTCCATTCCGTACGTATAAGTTAAGTGCAGATAACCATGATAGAAAAGAAAATACTGCCTTGATTTGTTTATACCTAGGATGATTTGAATTTCAAACTTAAAAATGAGGGCATGGATAGTGTCATCTCTTTATGCCTCCATCCTCTTCTGGTCTAAAAATGGTGACCAGCACTCAATAAAACTTTGTCAAATAAATAATCAGTTTTACCTCCTCCTTTGGTTTTCTTTTCACTTGTCATATTTCTGTTTTAAGATGAGATTATATTTTAAAATTATCATGTATTGGTAAACTTTTTTTCTTTCCTATGAAATCCTCAGTTTTGTTATTGGGGGATGAAAATAAAACAAGTCATTTTGATTTTATTTTTTTCTAACATAGTAGAATCGAGAGCATGATTTGGGATTAGGATAAGTGAGCTGCAATTCTGCTTCTTAAAGTTGTTTACAGTTGAACCTAAAGCAGACACTGAAGTTGAGTTTGTGTTTCCTCATCTGCAAGGTGGAGCCCTTACCACTTGTATTTCTTCCTTTAAAGCCCCAGTGACCATGGGGTCACCTGCACCCGGCCTGGCATCCAGCATGGGTACAATATGGAACGCGTCTTTCTTACTCTTCCCCTCCTTCTATCTTAAATAGTTTTTAAGTAATTAAGAGAAAGATCATTCTGATTTTTAAAAATCTTTGGCTTTTGTAGATGGGAAAATGATATACATAAACGATCTATCAAAAAAGTTAAACTGATTTACCTTCACTCTGTTCTTCCATTAGACTATAATTTGTCAACAAAAGTTTCCTTTTTCTCATAAAGACATATTTAAGCCTTGTAGTAAAATATGCTACTTTAAGGTTCATAAAACTTTCAGATTTCACATGATTAATATACCTACTAAAATGACCTCCTACATATGCTTCTTGGCAAAAAAATTGATTAAATCCACACTTTACACTTTTTTGCAAACTTTGAAATATGGATCAAATAAAGAGAAAATCCAACATCCTAATTCTCTAATATTATTTATTTACATATTAAATAGTTTATTCAGCAATTTCCTAAAGCTAAAATTAAAAAACATGATCAGAAACTTAGATATTTTTCAAGTGTCAAAAGTCATCTGCTTCAACTATAAATTGGTAAAACCAAATTTAAAAATAAGCTCAGCACTCACATATATTCCTTTCCCAGCCTCCTCTTTTTGTCATAACACCGGAATTCTGGCTTCCATTTATCCAATCCTCCTGGCAATTATAAGTTGTCAGCCTGTTAAACTATTAAATTGAAACAAAAATTCTGTTTTTTAAAAACTAATATTCTGTCTAAATTGCTTCAGAGCTTCACACTCAACATGTTTGAAAGAAACCTCTGTCATTCAATACTTAGTTTCCTAAGTAATTATCCTTCTCATGAAAAGACAAATTGGTCTCACAAGCTGATATTGTTCCCTTCCTTGCACTGGCGGCCAGAAATCTCATTTGTGTGACAAATGTATAGGATCTAAAGTGTGCATCTTGTTTATCAACCTCACTCTAGGTTCTGTGCCATTTTTTCTGTAATTGTGTTCCTCAAATTGTAATTTGCTACGCATTTTACTTTGTAAATTTTAATTAATCATACTCTGTATGTCTAAGTCACATAGAGTCATATCACTTTCAATAAGTTATAGCCTCCTCTTGCGGCCCCATAAAGTCACCTCTTATGACTTCGCTGGTGGCTCAGATGGTAAAGTGTCTGCCTACAATGCAGAAGACCTGGGTTCAATCCCTGTGTAGGGATGATCTCCTGGAGAAGGAAATGGCAACCCTTTCCACTATTCTTGCCTGAAAAATCCCATGGATGGAGGAACCTGGTAAGCTACAGTCCATGGGATTGCAGAGAGTCAGACACAACTGAGCGACTTCACTTCACCTGCAGCCTCGTGGACTAGAGCCCACCAGGCTCCTCTGTCCATGGGATTTTTCAGGCAAGAATCCTGGAGTAGGCTGCCATTTCCTTCTCCAGGGGATCTTCCCAACCCAGGGATCCAACGCACGTCTCCTGCATTCCAGGCAGATTCTTTACCGATTGAGCCACTCTTTCAGAATGACAGGAAAAATAGAACCATATTATTCAACAGACATATTTTCTATCCCCGCTTTGGATGATGCTGATGCAAGCAAATAGCAGGTTCCACTCTGAGAAACCCTGAACCATAACAGCAACCCTATTAACCTATTAACCCTATTAACCCCTGGGTACACTTGGAATTTTTCCTTGTGGCCCTCGCTTAATCACCAAGATCACCCCTCATCCCTCCCACTCAGGTAAGGGGATTGAACCCCCATTTGCTGATGGAGACTGTGTTTCAGCTCTTCCCATGGATTAGGGCTATGGGGTGATTTCATAAGCCTCCAGGTTCCAGGAGGAACTTAAGCTCCAATTCTGTAGATGTTAGATGCCCCCCATCCCTGCGTCTGCGTGGCGTGTTGGTGAGCAAGATTAGCCCGCTAGAGAACAGGCTTGCCTCATCTGTTCCCACCTCAGCCAGGTGGTCCAAGAAACAAGAAATGTGCTTACCTGTGAAAACAGGTTGCTTATAAATCAAAAGGGGTCAAGTTCTGTCCACCAGATGGAGGTTTTAAAATCTTAATGTGTAAGTTAAGATATAATGGATTACTGGAGGTGCAATTTTCGTAAGGTTGAATCATTTTGTGGCCTTCTGGGATCCAGGAGAGTGAAAGGTTACTGTTACAGTGAACAAGAACGGAGTCAGATTTTCATCTTAGGTGACCTAATTACAAAGGATGTGATTCTGACCCATTAATTTTCAAAATCATATCTAATTATCTGTTGGTATGGCTTACTGAGGCTCAAAAACACATGGGCTAAGGGATTTTCTCTGCTAAGCATATAGTTTCTTTTGCATGAGTACTTAATTTTAGCCTATTATAATTTTGCCTGTAAAATTATTCTAGTTTATGGTAGGGGAGGTTCTAAACAGTCAGGACTGAGCTCTCTCTTTTTTTCTGTCTTTCCCTCCTCTTTCTCTCTTCTTTCACCATTTCTTTATCCCTGAAAATGAAACAGGAACAGGGTTATGGAGACACAAGGAGCCCAATTCAATCAGTTTTATCTTTTACGACAGTTAGAGAATTGAAGTGTTGTGTAACATAAAGCTTTGTTGGTAATTACGGGTTTCATTTATCTGTGTTTGTGGCTGGAGTTAAATGTATGAACACATTTAGACATGAATGATTTTTCGTTATTGTGGAAAGGACAGTCATAAGTGAAGCTGAAATAATTTATGAATGACGAAGTATATTATCAAGGATGTTTATATATTCCTATACTTTTAGATTATTTCAAAGAATCATTCCAAATGGGAATTACGAATATCTTCCTCCCTCCCTTAGTTTTTTTGTTCTGTTTTGTTTGCTTCTTTGTTTTTTGCTTTAAAACCCCATGGCATACTTGTTTTTCACCACCCTGTGTGGAAAAGTGTGAGAATTTACATAATAGTGCGTCACTTTCCTGGCCTCCTGGGGGACAGAGTTTTCTTGTTGAATCTCTGTTGCTGACTTACAGGCTCACTGTCTTTCTACACTGGGACACACAGCAGAGAACATGTAGACTTCTTTCTAGAGAGCAGGGCATTTGGGTGAGTGGATTATTCAATGTGTAGACTCCCCTCAGACTAAGAGTCTTAAATTTTTGTTGTTTCGTCTCTAAGTCATGTCCGACTCTTTGCAATCCCATGGACTGCAGCACATCAGGCTTCCCTGTTAAAATTTTAACTACCTTTAAAATATCATCACTTTTATATTTCAGACCTTTGTTGAAATGATTTTCTTTGACATACAGCTTTAAAGTTCTTCTGCATAAAAAAGAAAAGTCTATTTTAAATAACCTAAACTTTTTGGAAACTTTTAAAATTATTAGATAGATACCATTACCCCTAATGGAAAGGAATGAAAAAATATACATCTTCCATTTCCTTAAGCAAAGTGACTTTTAATGAGAACAATGGAAACGTGTGTTGTGATTCTAGGTCTAACTCATGATTTGACACATGTTCCTCACTTGCAGTCTTTTAATTATATATACTTTTCATTTATATGGACCAGGGTTAAAATCCATTTCTTTAGCTTATTTTTAAGTAGCTATAAAGTGAAGGTGAGCTTCTATTTTTGTTTGCATTATAAGGATTACTTTTTTTGTGTTTTAAGGCTTTGTGCACTAAATCCCTCCATTCTTGCTGGCAAGCTAAGGTGTTTCAGTTGTGTCTGACTCTTTGTGACCACATGGATGGTAGTCTGCCAGGTCCCTCTGTCCGTGGGATTCTCCAGGCAAAAATACTGGAGTGGGTTTCCATTCCCTTCTCCAGGGGATCTTCCCAACCCAGGGATTTACACCCACATCTCCTCCTGCATTGGCAGGAGGGTTCTTTACCACTAGCGCCACCTGGGAAACCCATTTGCTTTGTTACCACAGTCTTTAGTCTGTGGACATAAGAATTCAATCTCATTTTAGTAAATTCCTGAAACTATCATCATCCAAAGCAAGTTATTCCTGGAAAGTAAATTCATATTAATGTGGATGTTGAGGGTTGTAACTGAAGATGATTTTATTTCTCGACATTATTTGAGCATGAATTCTTCACCCCAATGGGAGTAGTTGTCTACTCAATATATTTTAGTTTTTACTCAGCTATACAGCTACATCCCCAACAGCCTAATAAAATCATCTGTGATCAGATAACATATATACTAGCTCATTTACATGATTCTTTGATGTGCTTTCAGTATATTAAAGCAAAGATAAAAACATTCTATTACCTGTCATAGTCCATCTACAGGTCAATTACATAGACTTGTCCTTGGAAGATGTCATTGTTGCTTGCTAAGGCAACAGATGACTTGTCTCTGTTTTGGGGGACATTTACATTACTTTTTACATTACTATTACTAGAATAAACTATTCACACTATCAGACATAGGCTTTTCACTGTTCTATATTTATTTTCTGATAGAATTTAGAGAACTCAAGGACAGTGAACATGCAGTTACTCATTCAACAGCTCAGTAAAATATGTGCCTTAAAGAAAACTGAAACTAAATGTTCATGCATTTAACTCCAGCAACAATTATCTTTTTTTTAATAGCAAAAAAAAAAAAAAAGACAATTGGGTAATCTAGGTCCATATTGCCAGTGAGATAGCAACAGGAATTTTCATTTCAACCGTGCTTGTTTTCCTAAAAATAGGACACACTCTAGAATTGGTGATATTTTTCAATACTAAAGAAATCTGTGTGGTCTTTTGCCATGTCCCATGTATATAACTTGTACTACCAATAGTTTTCAGAGCCCTCATTACTGTAAAGGAAGATTTCACTGGGGTAAGTAGAGAAAAATCAACCCGTTGAAAGACAAGTGTGCTTCATGGCATTCTCCATTGTGAAAGGGACCATTATTTTATTGTACACATAAGAATAAATGATCATATGACTATCTCTTAAACTATAAAATACATAGTTTAAGAATTTGTTAAAATTAAAGAATGGAAAAGTGCTGGTCATCACCCAAGTCTGTTGAGTCTGGTGAGTCAAATTCTGGTGATTATTTCACTTAAATCGTTGATGATGGCAATATTGATGATAATCATGACAACGAACACACATAACAATGTGTTGTTTGGTAGGGACTGTCCTCAGCATCTATCTATAACCTTATTTAGTTATCAAAAGAACTCAGTGAGGCAGGTACCATTACTGTTCCTGTTTTATAAGAAAGCAGGATAGCACAAATTAATCAATGAGCAGCAGTGAGGTTCTGGGAGAACCAGCTGTCACACCCAGCTCTGCTGTGCTCCTCTATTCTGAGATCAGTCTACTTTTTGATTTAATGTAATTCAAAGTGTAGTGCTTAGAAATGATGCTCATGGATAGTAAGACTGAGACTTGGAATATATTTAACATGTAAAGTTGTGTGTTAGTCATTCAGTTGTGTCAGATTCTTTGCAACCACATGGACCATAGCCCACTGGGCCCTTCTATGCATGGAATTTTCCAGGTAAGAATACTGGAGTGAGTTGCCATCCCTTTCTCCAGGGGATCTTCCTGACTCGGGGATCAAACCCAGGTCTCCCACACTGCAGGCACATTCTTTACTCAGATGCTGTGCTGTGGTCTAATTCTGACTCAATATCTCATGGGTTCATGAAGTTCATGAAGTTCTCACAGGTTCTGAAGTCCTTCCTGGTCACTCTTAACACACTCATCCTGATAACAGTCCTCTACATCTAACGCTAAATTAATTCTATTTATTTCAAGCAACCCAGTTCTAGATCTGCTGCTGCCATTTTTGTAGGAAGAACACAACAGATTTCAGAGCTTGTCTTTTTACGAAGAGCTGGTAGATGAGCAAGCCATTACTGTAATTATGCACTTCAGCTATAGGTTTCCAAAAATGGCACCTTAACTAAAATTTAAAATTATTTACCTTTAAGATTTCCTTTTCTGGGTATGATATATTAAGCCATGGCAACAAGTAAAAAATAAGTGAATGTTTTACAGTGAAATCATATTTTAAAGAGAGTGGAAAACTACGGCAGCAACAGAGACTAGAGGAAATGAACTCTCCAAAAGGCAGAGCCTGTATTAGGTGAGCTGAAGTTGATGTCAGTTTTCTCTCCTAAGGGCATGTGTGGATTCAAGGACAGGGCTTGGCCCTAGGCACACAGGATCCTCTTGGGGCAAGACAAAACAATAGAGGTTTTGGTAGTTGAATGGGTTGGCTTGATGAGTAGGAATCTAAAGAACCTGCAAACACAAAGACAGTTTTCTTCCAGGAGATATTTTCAGTGTTCTGAGGTAGGATGGGAGGCTAAGGGGCTGTCATGAAGTTTTGCAGTGATTAGAAAACAAAATCCCACTGGAGGTGACCTGCCACCAACATACACCAGGTTCCCTGCCAAGATGTCACCAAAATTCCAAGCTATGTTAGGTAGGAAGCTAAATTGATAAAATCAAACCCCTGAAGGGGATAACTTTATCTCTTTATCTCTTAGTCTTTCAGGGGTCAGTGGACAAGGTTATGTCACAATCTCAATCTAAACGCCCAGGGGGCCACATCTAAGGGACGGGAATGAAGCAGTTATGGACTGAATGAAACTAAATCTTCAACTCAGCATGAACCAGATAGTCCTGGGTATTTGATGTGTCCATGTTCTATATATCTAGAGAAACTTACCCTCCTCTGGAATAAAATAACATCATCTGAATCAATAATCAATATTTTTAAAAAAAGCGGATCCACAGATTACCCAGATACTGGAGTTAACAGGCAAGAATATTAAAATAATCATTATCAATACATTACAGTAAGCCAAAAGGTGAAAGATGATTAGAGGTTCAAAAGAAAATTGGATTCTGTTTAAAAAAAAAATCACAATTTGTCCTTGATGAGAAACATATTACCCAGCATGAGAGCTCTTGAAATTCTCTGAACCTGAATAATTGGATACCCAGATATTACAGTGATTGAGAAATGAGAAAAGGAATAAAAATGAACACCTACTTGTTGTTAGACATATGCTAAGTACAATACATATATAATACACCTTAATTTTCCGTGATGGCATTCCTGTTATTCTCACGTGGTAGATCAGACCTTTGCATATGATAAAGCAGGGGAACTTGTTTTCATGGTATGCAAATACTCCTAAAGGTAAAGGTATACCACCCATGTCACCTAAGGTTCATAGCCCCATGAGCTTTCAATCCCTCTGCTCCAGGAGCTGCCTGGAAGCTTCTGCACGCACAAGTTAAGTTAGGCTATTCCTTGCCCAGAAATTTTGGCTTGTTCCATAAGAGATTTTGGTTTAATCACAAGTGGAAAATAACTAATTTTGTTCTATGCTTTTACTTTCTCATGCTTATTAAGAGAAGTCAAATCATGAAGTATAAATTGAGCCACATGATTAGAAACACTGCAGGAGCTGAAGACCGTAAATCTTAGTTTTAAGGATTTTGTGTGTGGCACCAGCTTTGTTATTGATGGTGGGTTTTGTACACATGCCCCATCTTTGAGTTACTAAAAATACCACTAGCAACTGCATTCTCAGGAACAATGGAATCCCTTGTGAAGTGTTTCTTCCCTGAAGAATAGTAAAATGTCAAACAGACAAAAGTAGGAAAAATTACGTCTCCAGACAGCCGCACTGCCAGTGTGACTTCTGACTACACCATTTTGTACTGTACACAGAGTCTGCTACCCACCAATTATTCTACAAAAATGTCATCTTGATAGAAGAAAAAAAGATGTTAATTATTCACTGATATTTCTTCTCTAGAATAACTGATGTCTGTAATAAACATTAGGCCCATTTTGAGTACTTGTAAAGCAGACACTTCTCACACATATCTCCTACTTAATCCTATATCTAGTCCCATTTCAGATTTGAAAAAAACAAACAAAAAAATCACATTAAACAACCACAAAATTTCCCCCCAAACACCCTGACACTAAGCAGAAAAGTGTATATTTGAACCTAAATTTATCAAAGGCCCAAACTCTTCATTCTTCACTGTGGTAGGCTGCCTCACTGATTATAGCACATAATTAATTATAACTGTATGCCTTGTTTACCTACACCTTTCTACAAGCACTGAAATACTGCGCAAATGCAAAAAGCTGATTTTCTTTCCATGCCCATGAGGTTAGGGTGGGTACTACATTGAAATCGGACCTGGATCTTAGAACTCTCAGTGCAAAAATGCTTCTTACTCTTGAGCAGATTTCCAAAACAAACTAAATGGAAAGAGCAGGAGTCCAAAAATGAGATTGCCTTTTAACTTAATTTCTTATTTGACTCTTGGTTCTGTGCCTGTCTAGAGAAATACACACACACATACACACACACACACACACACACACACACACACATATATTTTTTTCATCTAGAAATCACTTCTCTGGAATATCCACAACATCTAAACCTCTCAGCCTTACTCCCATATGTAAACTGTAACATCCATTTACACCTGTCTATAGAAGAAACAGATTCATTGCATAGAAAATACACAAAGCATTCAGAAGAAAATTGAAACCCACTGTGTTTCTTTGATCCCAGAAGAATCAGTGCTAACCTCTCTTTGCATTTGTTTCCTATTGATACACATATATTCCGATCTCTATCTCCATCTTTGTGTGTTGCTTTCGTTTGTTTTAAACACATTCAATCACTCCGTATGCATTGTGTTGGGAGCTGCCAAACTTCAGCTGGCACTGCTCTTCATTCAGGTGAACGGGTTGAGAAAAGAGTCTATGAAAGCGGAGGCGAGTGTTACACTGCAGAGAAGCAAATACCAATGCTACTGTAACAGTTGTGGAAATGCCTTACTGGTAGAGCCAAGACTTTCCACCAAAGATCAAGGGATGTGAATCCTCGACAAAATCGTATTTGTTCCTCAAGTTTTGTTTGTTTTTAATTTTTTTTTTTGAAGCATAGTTGTTTTACAATCTTGTGTCAGTCTCTGTTATACAGCAACGTGATTGTTATTGACATATAGACATTCTTTTTAAAAATATTGTTCTCCATTTTGGTTTATCACAGGATATTGAACATAGTTCCCTGTGCTATACGGTAGGACCTTATTGTCTATCCATTTGAAACCTAATAGCTTTTTTCCTCATGTTTTGGAAGATCTATCTTTAACATAGGCTTGTGGGGACTCTAAAGTCATGTAGAGAGGGATGGATCTAGGTGGAGAAGACTCAGGTTTAGGCAGAAGAGGAGGGAAGCATTTGAAATACTCTAAAAAAGGGAAGTTAAATATTCATTTATTTCAGTTATGTTGGGAGAATCTATTCCTTGTGAGAAGCCCTCTGTCATTGGTACACCTGAGTCTGTGTGTTTGGTCTTGACACATGGACTCTACCTGGAGAGGAAGCTGGAGGTGATATGGAGGCAAACCAGGAAGTGATAAGAAGGATGCTATCATTGAATATTTCCCATTTATCCCATTTTTGGTAACCAGTCTATAATAATGTCTTCCATTCTTTTCAGCCTGGGACAGATCTAGAACATTCAGTGAGGGAGGTGCAAAAGAAGGACCCACTCTTCTCATCTCAGCCTCTTTACCCTTGTGAATATTTGACATGTAGGCTTAACAACACCCCCTAACCACTATGTCATTGCCTACATTATTTCTCACAGGCAGGCATATGTGTTAATTAAAATATGATCTGCTTTCCCTACCAAAATGAGGATGCTAAGACTTTGAGCAGTGAGAATGGTTATAGAAAAACAAAGTAATTTTGAGCATATGTTTTACAGATATATTCCATGATGGAGATCTGTTATGCCTCATGGTTCTTTAAGAGCAGATTCATATTCCATAGAGCATAAGGAAGATAAAAACATTATTATGGTGTACTAATTTATAATAACAACAACAACAAGATTGGAGAGTTTTAATTTATTTTTTTTTAATATTTTAACTTCACTATATAGCTAATGATAGCTGATCTAACAGTGAATGTATATCTGGTCCCTGATCAGTATTTTTTAGTTAATTTAATTATTTCACTTTTTTCCCCTTACTTGAGTGTGTGTGTGTGTATGTGTGTTTTGATTCCAAAATTCCAATCTGAATTTTGTGAGTCTCTCAGTCCCTACAGAATTCATTAAATCTATATCTAGACTAAAAAAGGGCCAATTTAGCTGTAGCCGTGTTTAGTGATTTTCATTTTGAGCACAAATGTCTAATCAACACCTGCAGTCTGGGTGTGCATTAGTTAGTTTCCTCTGCATGCTGCCTGGAAGGTAACATAACTACACTTCTGATAGACTAAACATTCGCAAATGAGCCCTCTAGTGCCTCCTCTGCATGCCTATAAAGCAGGCAGGGCTGGTTTGAAGTCCTTTACCTTCCCTTGTTTATTATGACAAATATGTTAGGCTGGTATTATTTAAACACACCAGCAGCCTGGGCATCTGTTATTTAAGATGATATCCCTTCATGTGATTGAGAGAAAAAGGTGGTAGAATAGCACAGTTTCAGTTATCTGGTGTTTTTCCATGCATTTTCAACTAAATTTTTTACTTAGTATGAGTGGTATTTTTCATGAGTTTGAAGATGAATATTATAAATTGTTAAAAAATGAATTTTATTTATGAGCTGATATGTTGAAATAGTAATAATATAGCAACTTTTTTTTTTACTGTGGATAATTACATGAATATTTATAGCCCTCAATATTATATCTAAGAATTGCTTGCATTGTTAAATGATATACCTATCTGGCTTATGCTATTAAAAAAATGTTAAAATAGTTTACTTAATTTTTTTTCTTAAATTACATAAGTTTTCTACTGAAAAATAAGCTCTAGAGTATTAATATTTAATTCTGGAATTCAGTGTACACTCTATAATGACACACATTTTTATGTATTCAGTTTCAAGTACAGAGGAAATGCTACATTATTTTACCACCAAAGCGATACCTGTGTTTTTTTCCCAAGAATAAAGGACAGAATTTAAAACATAATTTTGCTTACTGTGATTAACATTTTTATTTTCCTGACTAGTGGTTGAAATCAGCTCTCCATGGAGCAATGGAAGTTGTATCTACTTTTTATGAAGACTGGGCTGAAGTAAGTTCAAAGTCCAAGTTTCCTAGAGTCCTCAACAGATAACCAAAATTAACCTATGTAACATTAAATTTTGGAGAAGGCAAAGGCACCCCACTCCAGTACTCTTGCCTGGAAAATCCCAGGGATGGAGGAGCCTGGTAGACTGCAGTTCATAGGGTCACTAAGAGCTGGACATGACTGAGCAACTTCACTTTCACTTTTCACTTTCATGCATTGGAGAAGGAAATGGCAACCCACTCCAGTGTTCTTGCCTGGAGAATCCCAGGGACAGGGGAGCCTGGTGGGCTGCCGTCTATGGGGTCGCGCAGAGTCGGACACGACTGAAGTGACTTAGCAGCAATGTTAAATTTTAGATCCAGAATGGATAATTTACTGTGTTGCANTCAATATTATATCTAAGAATTGCTTGCATTGTTAAATGATATACCTATCTGGCTTATGCTATTAAAAAAATGTTAAAATAGTTTACTTAATTTTTTTTCTTAAATTACATAAGTTTTCTACTGAAAAATAAGCTCTAGAGTATTAATATTTAATTCTGGAATTCAGTGTACACTCTATAATGACACACATTTTTATGTATTCAGTTTCAAGTACAGAGGAAATGCTACATTATTTTACCACCAAAGCGATACCTGTGTTTTTTTCCCAAGAATAAAGGACAGAATTTAAAACATAATTTTGCTTACTGTGATTAACATTTTTATTTTCCTGACTAGTGGTTGAAATCAGCTCTCCATGGAGCAATGGAAGTTGTATCTACTTTTTATGAAGACTGGGCTGAAGTAAGTTCAAAGTCCAAGTTTCCTAGAGTCCTCAACAGATAACCAAAATTAACCTATGTAACATTAAATTTTGGAGAAGGCAAAGGCACCCCACTCCAGTACTCTTGCCTGGAAAATCCCAGGGATGGAGGAGCCTGGTAGACTGCAGTTCATAGGGTCACTAAGAGCTGGACATGACTGAGCAACTTCACTTTCACTTTTCACTTTCATGCATTGGAGAAGGAAATGGCAACCCACTCCAGTGTTCTTGCCTGGAGAATCCCAGGGACAGGGGAGCCTGGTGGGCTGCCGTCTATGGGGTCGCGCAGAGTCGGACACGACTGAAGTGACTTAGCAGCAATGTTAAATTTTAGATCCAGAATGGATAATTTACTGTGTTGCACGAATTAACAGAGAAACACTTTTGGTTAGTCGAAGTGAAAGAATTTTTCAGTGAACCAGAAATTCTCCCCAGGACCTAAATGGGGACAATCCTTTTGTGCTGGCAGGTCAAACAAGGTTGTCTTTGGTAAAGAAAGCAGTGGATATCTGTGAATTATTATAATACTCTTTTTATCAGCATTTGTCTCCATCCCGACTCTAATAAGAATGCCTTTAAATGTTTTGTAATTAAATATAAAACTGCTACAGGATTTTTGTAAATATTCTTAATCAGCTTAAGTACATATTCTTCTATTTTGTTTTTTTAAAATAGATTTAGTCATGAATATATATTGAATTTTATTGAATGCCTTTCTGCATTTATCGACATAAGAATATATTTTCCACACCTTTAATTTATTTATGTAGGACTCAACCATATTTTGTCTGTATGTCATTATTTTAATATATTTCTATATTTCTTACTTTCTAAGAGAAAAACCCTATTGGGTGGGATTTATTTTTTGATTGTTATAGTAGTTTCAGAAATACTTTGTTTTAAATGTTTACATGTATATTCATGTAAGAGATTGGACTATGATAGTCAATGAAGAGTGATACCTGAATTGAGTTCTGAAGTCTTTTTATATCAAGTAGTAGGGAGGGGAAGTTCATTTCCAGAATGAAGGAAATATTAGCCATGATTAGAAAATAAGTACCTATTTTTTGAAGTGCTAATTTTAAGTATCTTTACACTGAATATTCATTAACTTCAGAAAAGTATAAAATTTATTTAATAATATAGTTGTGGTAAGTTAAAAATCAGGCAAATATTTTGAGTTCAGGCTCCATCACACACTGTTTCTATGTCTTTGATATATTTAGTTCCTTTATCACAGCCTCAGTCACTTTACCTGAAATATGGACATAATAACTGTGCTTACTTTATAGGAATATTTTTAAATTAAATCATGTTTATGAAGGAAGACCTGACACAGTAACTGTCATATAAAGGAAAGGAAAGTGAAGCTGCTCAGTCATGTCTGACTCTTCAACTCCATGGACTGAAGCCTATCAGGCTCCTCCATCCGTGGGATTTTCCAGGCAAGAGTGCTGGAGTAGGGTGCCATTTCCTTCTCCAGGGAATCTTTCTGACCCAGGGATGGAACCCAGGCAGATGCTTTACTGTCTGAGCCACCAGGGAGGCCCATATAGCTAATACTAAAAAAACTGGCATGTAGCTAAAACTTAAAAAAAAAAAAGTGTTAGCTACTTCTATTATTTTGACTTCATGGAAGTAATTATATTTTAATCATGAATCAGCACATTTTTTAAAAATTAAATTTGGTAAATCATGCTTTTCCTAAGCCTTAAGTGAAATGATCTATTAGTATAAAAAAGATGTTTAGAGTATGAATCCTTCTATTCAAAATTGAAGTTCCTGGAAATTTTCATCTTCCAGTCTATGTATGGCACAGGAAACAGTTTGGATTTTTTGTAAATTAGGTTGTTCTTTAATCCCGTCCTTTCACCTGTCCAAACCTCTAGTCCTCCCTTGAGAAAACAGTTGTATCACTGCCAAGTTCAAGGTGGGGGGTATCAGGGTATGTACAGCAGTATTGACTGTGTGGGAGTAAATTTCCAGTCTCTAACCACCTCTGAAGAATGTGTCACCAACTCTGAATTATGCATGTGATATACAATGGATTTCTCTAGCTTTCTACCCTAAGAAGAAAAGAACGATTAATATCCTGTAATCCACTTTAGCGATTGTTCCCACTTTATACCAGTCTCTTCACATTTCTTAATTAAAAACCACAACAAAACCTTCTTAGACCTATGCTGACCACTTAGGTATATATGTATCTGCAGAATGAGAATCTGGTGGCTAGAGAGCATGACTTCAAATCCTTATTTACCACCTCAGATGATTGATGTCATGGGAACTGAGCCTTGGGATTTCTAATCAGGAAATGAGGATGATAATAATTACTTGGGCAAAGAAATGAGCTAACGTGCTAGAAACACAGTAATCCGTGGTCACCACTGCACGTGCTGTCTGTCATTTTCTTTATCCGCTACTAGTGGAGAAAAGCTGTCTTTAGTTTAACTTTCAGATTGAACTTAACAATGTATTTTGACATATTTTAAATGTTCTTAATAACTAACTTTTCTTTAGCAAATCCAAACCTTTTATAATGTAATGTTAATTCACAACTTTTTCTTTGGTCTTTGTTAATACATGCATTATGTTCAAAGATCAAACTGTTAGGCCACCACATGGCAATCGTATCTCTAAATAAACTTTAAAATTTTTTATTTTCCCTTATAATAATCCTGTTTGGAAAAAAGATGATTTTTAAAAAAACATGTAATTATTACACCCCAAATATTTTTATGTAGTCCATAACTTGTACCTTTAATATTTTCAACCTGATAGATAATACCTGCCAACTTAGAAATTTATACTCACAGGATCCTGATGAGCTATATTGCATCTTGCCAGAAGCTATGCGTCTATATCAGTGTCAAAATACTACGGACAACACAGTCGTTATTCCAAAGTCACATTTTTATCCTTAAACCCACATATATATATTTCAAATAAATGCACTGCTTCAATCCCCAGTAAATATATTTCTGGAGGAAATGAAAGTCAGTCCAGTAATACCTATGGGTACCTAATACCCTTGCATAATCATTCTGACTTGGTTGAGAAGAGTTGTTGTATGGACGTTACCTACCTCATAGGAATGCTGTGAGGATTAAAGAAATATCTGAAAAAATGATTTGAGCTTCTTTGGGAAAGATGTTATTAATATGAGATGGTATTTTTATTTGAATGAGTAGGAGATTGAAAGAGGATTATTTCTGAAAGTGGAAGGGAGGCCTGTTGGTGAAGAAATCAAATGCTCCACCTTAAGTAAGATGGATTACAATGATATTAAAAGGACACAAGCTGGTTCAGACCCAAATGACGAGAAAGAGGAAGCAGTGTCTGATCCTCAGTCTTGCCAACTTGGGTTTTTCTGAATAGATTCACTCTTGGAGAGGGTGGGTGGCAGTGGAGAAGGTTTGGGCTCGGGACAGTCAATAGCTGATGAGGTAATATAGCTGATCTCCCCCTATTGTCGCTCGAGACATGATACACTGCAGTTGATGTGAACTCTCCCAGATGCAGGAATGCTGGAAAGAGTAAATTATATGGATGAATGTGATATGTTTAAAGCAAATGTCCATTATGGGACCTGAGAGTCTGCCCTATCAATACCCCAGGTAGGGGCACACAGGGTTCCAGGCAGAGGAACCCTACTGATAGATATAAAAATGAATCAACCATCCCACTACCATCACCAGATCAAATGAACAAGCATAAAGCTGCATGATTTTGAATTGGTCGTGGAGAAAAACAAAATCACTAGGGTCAGAGATGGAGGGTGTCTGGTAAGTTTAGGATGTTGACCCCAATCCTTTCATCTAAAAATTCAAAGAGGGAAATGATGCTTATATTTATATATCTATATATCATATTATATATATATATATTTGGACTTCCGTCTTGGTTCAGATTGTGAAGAATCTGCCTGCAATGCAGGAGACCTGAGTTTGATCCCTGGTTTGGGAAGATCCCTTGGAGGAAGAAATGGCAACCCATTCCAGTATTTTTGCCTGGAGAAATCCATGGACAGAGGAGCCTGTTGGGCTACAGTCCACGGGGTTGCAAAGAGTTGGACACGACTGAGTGACTAACACACACACACACACACACACACACACACACACACACACACA
>SJYV01025015.1:309331-356389 GCA_006410875.1 Neotragus pygmaeus | reverse complement strand
GCAAAGAGTTGGACACGACTGAGTGACACACACACACACACACACACACACACACACACACACACACACACACATGCATATAAACCAGAAGGAATTTGTGATGGAAATTGGGAAGCTAGGTGGGGGAAGAGAAAGAAGAAAATAAATTCTGAAGTTTGATTTGAGTGAAACAAATTCGGAGCATTGTGTATTTTTTTTTTAATGCTTTTTGAGAATTCCTTGATTATCCAGTGGTTAGTACTCTGTGCTTCCACTGCAGGGGGCCCAGGTTCCATTCCTGATTGGGGAAATAAAAACCCATAAGTCCTGCAACTGAAATAAATAATACAAGGAATAAGATTAAGTACACATTTATTTTTTTTAAATTGCTTTTTGAGGACTTCCATAGGAAGAAAATATTAAAGATGTTACAGGAACGGGTAGATAAAATCAACCTGATTCCTGTCTTCAGACAACTTTAACTAACAGCCACCCTTTATGAAATATCTATGGCTGGCTGAACACCAAGAGATGCTGATTTAATTGGTCTGGGATAAAGCCTAGACAAATATTTTTTNAACGGGTAGATAAAATCAACCTGATTCCTGTCTTCAGACAACTTTAACTAACAGCCACCCTTTATGAAATATCTATGGCTGGCTGAACACCAAGAGATGCTGATTTAATTGGTCTGGGATAAAGCCTAGACAAATATTTTTTTAAATGTCCCAGTTAATCCTAATAGCTGCTGCTGCTGCTGCTGCTAAGTCGCTTCAGTCGTGTCCGACTTTGTGCGACCCCATAGACAGAAGCCCACCAGGCTCCCCTGTCCCTGGGATTATCCAGGCAAGAACACTGGAGTGGGTTGCCATTTCCTTCTCCAATGTAGGCAAGGGATAATAACCACGATTAGTAGTAGTTAGTCTTTCTCAGATTTCCATGTGAATATCGAGGACTTGGGAATCTATCTGGGATGATGCCTGAGATTTGTTTTCTACGTGCTCCCAAGTGATGCTAGAGCTGTTTGCTTCTCTGTGGATCACATTTTGAGTAGCAAAGATACAGGTTACAGCTTAGAGGGTAGCCAAACTTTGGTGGGAAAAACTATATAGCTGAGCTCCTCTTCGTCTTCGGTAAAGAACTTCTCATCTGCACTCCATCATCTGTCTCTTCTAGAAGTGATCGGTGATATTCCATTCCTGATGGAGCTAGTCATTTTATTTGGGGTTTCCAATGGAAAGGTCTAATAACAGTATGAAATCTGGACATCTTTAGTTGATGTGGGTTGCCGCGAACATGGAGATAAAAGAGAAAACTCTGGTAAGAAGTTGCCATAAATCCATTACATTTCTAGTCTCAAAATAGCCTTTATATTTTTTTAAGCAATACATTCTCACATTTTTCTCCTCGGGTCTTTAACACAAATGTCAAATCAAAGTATACTGTTAAACTTGAAATTTTCCTTTCCTTGAAGTTTAAAACATTCTTGTGGCACAAAATAATTCACAAAAGGATAGATTTTAGTATGTTCTCAATATTAAAATCAGTCCTCTTAGTTGAATATTTCTTAATGACTTATGTGATCATTTATGTACATACTGATATAAAATATATAAGATGTTAGATAAATGAAACTATATCTCATTATGCAAAACTTTTGATTAAGTCTATAAAGGATTTTACAGGAAGTAAAAGGGAATAAATGTAGTCCATTTTCCCCCATTTTTATCCCCCCCTTTTTTTTCCCTCTACAGTGAGCAAGTAGGTTTAAAAGTACATGCCAGAATTGCCCCAAAATGTGTTGTAATTCCATTTCAATGTGACAGTCCACTTCAGAAGAAACTGTTTCTGAGGTGATCCGCACTGAGTTACATTGCTAATCTGACTGCTCTCTCTAGAGCTATCAGAACTCATAAATCATGTGGTCTGTAATAAGAGAAGTAAGTTTGAGAGGTTAGAAATCTTAAGAAAATTGTGACAGAGGTGATAGATGATATGAAATGACTACATTCTAAAGATGTTATATAAAAGAGAATGTGTTACCTTTGAGATAAGTTCCTCCTGGGTTGTTTTTTTTTTAAACCAAAAGTCTATTAGCAACGTAATACATGGCATACTTCAGCGATATCATTTGATAGATTTTAAGCATTTGTGTATTAAAGGGTTCTATATATAATCAACTTTCATCTGAGTTTTCAGGAAGTCTTATGGGGGCACTGTAATTGTTTTGGAATTTTTTGAAGATGTCTCACGTTCTCAAGTGTGTCTTGTATAGTTGTTGAAAGTATTCAAGTTATTTACTAAGTCTGAATTGATTAACCAGTCTGAAAAATATTTCAGATACAGTGTATGAAACAGAAATCCTGATAAAATAAGCATGGGATGAGAGATGTTTTGATTTATGCTCTGGACTGGGAGGGTGTCGGTATGGTCACCAAGAAGAAATATAAACCTTGGCTTTGAAAATATTAACATAAACCCCAAGAGCTGTGGTCTTTGTAAATGGTTGTGGCCTTTGTAAATGGTTGTGGCAAGAACACTGCTGAGTTATTTCCATATCTGAAATGATTAATTTTGAAAAACAATTTATATTTGAGTACTGTTGACATACAGTGTTTTTAGTTTCTGCTATCCAACAAAGTGAATCAATTATACACACACATATATCCACTCTTTTTAGATTGTTTCCCATATCCAGGCAAGAACACTGGTGTTGGTTGCCATTTGCTTCTCCAGATATAGGCCATTACAGAGTATTGAATAGAGTTCCCTGTGTTATGTAGTAGGTCCTTATTAGTTACTGTTTTATACACATAATAATAGTGTGTATATATCAATCTCAATCCTCTAATTTATCTATTCCCTTCAATTTCTCCTAACCCTAAGTTTGTTTTCTGCATCTCTAGCTCTATTTTTGTTTTGCAATAAGTTCATTTGTACCATTTTTGGAATCCACGTATGTGTGGTATCATTTATAATCTTTCTCTTTCTGAGTTACTTCAGTCAGCATGACAGTCTCGAAGTCCATCTCAATTGCTACAAATGATATTCTTTTCTTCTCTTCTATGGCAAGAGTAATAATCCCTTTTGTAAACACACACACCACATCTTCTTTATTTACTCCTCTGTTGAGGGACATTTAGGTTGCTTCCATGTCCTGGCTATTGTAAATAGTGCTGCAATGAACACTGGGCTGCATGTATCTTTTTCAAATTATAGTTTTCTCTAGATATATGTCAGGGAGTAGGATTGCTGGATCATATAGTAGCTCTATTTTTAGTTTATTAAGGAACATCCATACTCTTCTCCATAAGGGCTGTACCAGTTTACATTCCCACCAATAGTGTAGGAGGGTTCCCTTTTCTCCATACTCTCTCCATCATTTGTTGTTTGTATAATGGATTTTTTGATGACGGCTATTCTGACCAGTTAAGGTGATACCTCGTTGTAGTATTGATTTGCATTTCTCTAATAATTAGAAACTTAAGCATTTTTTTCATGTGCTTTTTAGGCACCTATATGTCTTCTTAAATGTCTATTTATAAGTGTCTATTTAGATTGTCTGCCCATTTTTTTTCATTGAGCTCTTTAGATCTTCTGCCCGTGCTTTTTCCCATTGGGTTACTTTTTTATTTTTTATATAGAATTGCATGAGTTGTTTGTATATTTTGGAGATTATTTTGGTTGCTTCATTTGCAAATATTGGTTCCCATTCTGAGAGCTTTTTATTTATGGTTTGCTGTGCAAAAGCTTTTAAGTTTAAGTATTTAATTTTGTTTTTATTTTCATTAATCTAGAGGGTAGATCTAAACAATCTTGCTGTGAGTGATGTCAAAGAGTTTTCCGCTGATGTTTTCCTCTAAGAGGTTTATAGTAAAATCACCGTGATCAAGGCCACTTATGATGACTGCGCTATACCACAACAGGCTCCTCTGAACACTCATCAGAATCACAGGGAGGGCTCCTAGGACCACAGACTGCAGGCCCTACCCTGTTTCTCATTGGTAGGTCTGGAGCAGGGCTGAGAAATTTACATCTCTTAACAGGCTCCCAGGTGATGCTGATACTGCTGATCTGGTACCTCACTTTGAGACTGGGGCCTTTACCAGCGTGCCTTGGGTCTTCTCACCCTGTTTCTCAGTTTTCACAGCTAGAGACATTAACTCAGGCAGGTAGGTCCTGCCCCTGTGCAGGTAGCAAGGGATACAGCTTTTGCATTGGTTCAGAGTGATGTAACTTTACAACAGGTTTTATGAGGGTTGCAGAGCTGAGCCTTTGCTGAGTTTTCCAGATCCTATACTTCATCCTTTCCTGGGACACGCTTATTTCTCTGGGACTAGGACACTTGGATTCCCTTGCTCAATGCTTTCTGGAGGCTGAACACAAACAGGTAACTTCACTTCTCACATCTGGGAATCTGCCTGGTTGCCTTCTGGACGCTTTGGTATTCTCGGTTTGCCTGCACTGATTTCTTTCCGTTGCTTGTGGTTAAGACTATGCAGTTTTCCTTTTCAGTGCCAGTGAGTGTAGCATCCCACGTCTGGCTTCAAATAACCCAGGTTGCCTCCTCTGCTTTTCAAACATGAGTTACTTATACAGTTGAATAGCATTTTTCTATATTTTATGACCGCTTCCCATTGTTTCTCTCTCTTACTTTCTAAACATGTCTTCAGACCTGATCAGCCCAGTTCCATCTCCCTCATGTTGTGACCCTTGGTTCTGGCTTGGTGTTTTTCCTCTATGAATATTTTGTTTACCATGCTTCCAAGACCATGCCACTTGGCTGGGAGCTTCTGAGGCCACTTACATGTATGACTTAGATCCAAGTACGTCAGCTATATATTTTCCTGTTTAAACCTGTGTCAGTAGGTCTATCGGCTTGCTTTGCAAAGTGTTGCCTGAGGACCTGGGACTTTCAGCATGTTGGGGGCGCTGGTTAGAAATGCAGAACCTCAGGCCCCACCTCAGATGGATGGAGTTAGAATCCACATTGTAACATGAGCCCAGCTGATTCTCATGCACGTTGTAAAGAACTGATGTGCGATGTAGCTCCTGTAGGAGGACCTGCTCCCAGCTGAGACTAATTGTGACTTCTCACCTCACCAGCTTGACTGGCCCTACTCCATAATCGCCACTATTTTAATTTTACAAAACTGTTGGATGAGCTTCCTGCTGACAGGGTGAACTCTGACCAATAGCCCACGAATCGGCAAGACCCAGAGTCTCTCTGTGGACATCTCACATCAGTTGTTTCTTGGAATATCTCTTGCACAAGGCCTTTTCAACTGTATTAACACACCAGAGGAAAATTTCCTCGTGCTTTTGGCTGTGATCTGATGTGGGCTTGGATGACAGGCAGCCTGAGGGTGCAGGTTGGATGAGAGCCACTCAAGTTCAATAATAAATTTGAGGCATTCAGTGCACTGCTTGCTGACAGGAGGTGACTCCAAACAACTCTCGTAGGCATTTATGATGGAGAAGGAGCTGCAGGTGCCTCAGGCTGGGTGTTGATTCCTCCCAGGAGCGTCTTAGGTGGGTGGCCAGCAGTGCTGCTCTGGACGGTGACCAGTGAGTGGTCTTGCTGCCAGAAACCGTCCCTGAAGGGGCAGGGCTGGGCCAATGACTGAGTCCACAGGCCAGGTCCAACCACTGCAGAGAGGGGGCCAATAAGACACACACAGAGTGTCAGAGGCTCAGACAGGACTGCCTACATCCAGGGTAGGGCTACAGCCCCCAAAGGAGGAGACCTGACCCAGCGGACCATTGGTCTGACCCAGTGAACAGGCCATTATTACAAGCAGCGACATAGACAGAACATAGGGTCTAGGTTCCAAGCTGGGTTTGCATGACCTTGACTAGCTTTATCCCCAGAGGGTCTTCCTAGAAAAATGAAAATGCATGCCCAGGGTTCAACAGAGGACTCAGATAGTAAGTGTTTAATTCACTGGTATTTCTACTATGCTTATCATATTCTTACCTGAGCCTGTGGACCTCAGGGGCTGCTCCAGCTTCCTGCACTCTGACCCAATTGATTGAAGGGTTGGGTAGCTAATTCAGTACCTTAAACAGGGTCTGAGCAGAAGGAGGATGCATGCTCAAAGTACAATGCATAGCCAGGTACACTGAAGAAGGTGGTGATAATGCCAACTGAGGAGCATTAACAAAATCATGAGGTGAAGTGTGGGCTCACTGATAGGAAGCCTGGATCCCACATGGAGGCTGCCGTTGAGGTCTGTGGCTTTGGGCAAGTCTTAGTCTCTTCATCTGTATAAAAGGGACTTGAGTTAGATGACCTTGCAGATAACAGTTCTTGAGATTGTTTTTCCTAATATGGAATTTAGTGGGGATTTTGTGTGTTTCCAGATTAAGCAATGTGCCTTTCATGACTGTATATAGTCTCTGTAAGGGTGGCTGTGTAGACTTAAAATGCAAGAGCAGCCCACCCTATGCACTTAGATCTCTAGGCAATCAGCGAGCTGGAGCCATGATGATCATGAGAGGGACAAAGGCCCAAAGTCAGACTTGAGTCTCATCCCTGCCCTTGCCCCTCCTAGAATTCTGGAAACTTCCCTCAGATTCTATAGGAACCAGACTGAAAGGGATTGTTGTTCTTTTTTTGAACTGAAATTGTACAACCCATACACTTTAAATCTGCAAATATACTGAAATGTTTGATTTAAAAAATAATAATTCTTAGATGTCTAAAATCCTTTTAAGTATAGTAGATTTATATTGTTTCAGGTGTAAAGCAAAATGACTCAGTTATATACATATACCTCAGTTATGTACATATATACACATATATATTTGTATATTATTTTTCAGATTCTTTACCCTTATAGGTTATGACAAACTATTGAGTATAGGTCTCTATGCTATGTTGTTGATCCTGGTTGGTTATCTGTTTTATATACTCTGATGTATTTATGTTAATCCCAGACTCCCAATTGATCCCTCCCACACTTTTTCTCTTTGGTAACCATGAGTTTATTTTCTAGTCCTGGGGGTCTATTTCTGTTTTATAAATAAGATCATTTGCATATCTTTCTAACTTCACACACAAGTGATACATCTGTTTTTCTCTTTCTGGCTTATGTCAGTTAATATGATCAGTTCTAAATCCATCCATGTTGTTGCAAATGGCATTATTTTATTCTTTTCTATGGCTGGGTAATATTCCATTGTAAAGATGTACCACTTCTTTATCCACTTATCTGTCAATGAGCATTTAGGTCAGTTCCACGCCCTGGCTATTGTTAGTAATGGTGCAGTGAACAGTGAGATGCATGTATTATACTGAATTTTATTAGAAGATATTCCAGTTCTTTAAGTAATAGGCCATGTTTTAAGCTAGCTACACTAAAACAACACTTGAATGTTACTTTTAAGCGAACTTCCTTTCCTCCCAGTGTTGTGTATTGAGTTCTCTGACTTGCCTATGGATTTGCCAGTAGATCCAGCAGAGAACTAGGAACAACTCACTGAGGAATTCATGTCACGAACATATTTTCACTTGTTCTCAATACTTCATGCTGTGATAAAGCACATGTATGCTGCTAATGGATTAGTCTGGTTTGGTCCCTAAGTCATGTCTGACTCTTGTGACCTCATGAACTGTAGCCTGCCGGGCTCCTCAGTTCTTGGGATATCCCAGGCAAGAATACCGGGGTGGGTTGACATTTCCTTCTCCAGGGGATCTTCCCAACCCAGGGATTGAACCCCCGTCTCCTGCATTGGCAGGGGGTTTCTTTACCACTGAGCCACCTGGGAAGCCCTGCTAATGGCTCAGTGAATCTTTATTGTTTTTTGGAAACACCTCCATGTATCTATAGCTTTCACCAGTGAATTTTTTTTTTTTAATCAAACTCACATCACTGTGAGTTATAAAATCTGTTTTATAGCAAATATATAAACTTTATTATTTATTATAAACATATAATAAATATATGTGTGAGATGCTTGAAATCATATTTTGCTCAAAATAACCTTTCCCATTTTTTAAAATTAATTAATTAATTTATTTTTAAATTTGACTTTAAAATACTCTATTGGGTTTGCCATACATCGACATGAATCCACCACAGNTATGCGGAAATCAAGGCTCAGGGGCACGGGGTGCGGTTGCCACTGATCCCTCAGTGACAGAGACAGAGTCTGAATCTGGTTCTCTCTGCATCAAGGCTCATGCTTTTTCCACTCACGAGCTTTCATGAAAAAAGTAATGTCTTTAAAAAATATGTGAGTAAAGTATTCCCATATTCATGATTACATAATTATTTAGCATCCAATCTCCATGTAGCATCAACCATTTTGTTCAAAGTGAGAACAGCTCCCTTGGAGCCTGTGGGCATGTCTACCTGACTACATCATCCAAAATACATGTAGCATCAATGAGGGAAAAGAAGCTGAGCTTGCCTATCTTTATACAGAATGATCAAAGCGCTCCTGTTCATAAATAGACACTGGGAAATCGTTATGTGATTCATAACCCCTGGATCTGCTTCTCTATGATTTTCAATATAATGACGCCTGGAAAGTGTGTAAGAGGGAGTCTTAGAACAGGTCTGTAGAAGCGGGCGTCTCTGCTTTGGTTGCCTTTACACAGCCCTGGATTTGCATGATTGTCGGGCAGAAGGGAAATTCCCAGTGTGTGGGTGCCTGGGGGGCTGCCCTGCGAGTCTTCTGTGGACCGTGTGAACCCTCCTGGCAGACGCGGGCTGTAGGTGGCTCCTCATTTTGCTAGAAACCAAGGTGGCCCTGTGTTTCCCTCACACCATCCCTTCTGTGGAGGGGAGCAGATAGTCTAGGTGCATGTGCTTGACCCCAAAGAAGGTACACATTCCCCCAGGGAGCCAGCTTGTTTTGCTGGTGTATTATGGGTTTATTTTGTTTGAGGCTGTGATCTGTTAGTGAGGACCTCGTCTGATTCCTAAAGTAGGGGTGAGGCCATGTGAGCACACGCTCAGTAGACAGTGACAGATGGGAAGAGAGGATGTGGTGGCTGGGAGCCAGAGGGGGTGCACAGGCCTTACCTGGAGCGAGTGCAGAGCTGCAGACGGTGTCTCATTCACCCATTTCCAAGCGTTCCTGGAGAGGGCCTTAGGTGATACGCAATTTCAGTAACCTGATTTTTTTTTGTCTTCAGAGACTAAATGTTATCATCTTTATTAAACATTTCAGGCTTCCTGAAATGGAGCCTGTCTCCTGTAGTCAAATATAAATAGCAGGCCAGAGTGGAATGTGGGGCTGGTGTGTGTTTGTGCTCACTCCATCGTGCCCAACTCTTTGCAACCCCAGGGTCTATAGTGTGCTAGGCTCCCCTGTCCATGAGACTCCCCAGGCAATAATTCTGGAGGGTGTTGCCATTTCCTACTACAGGGGATCTTCACGACCCGGGGATTGAACCCAAGTCCCTTGCATTTCCTGCCCTGGCAGCCAGGTTCTTCCCAACTGCACCACCTGGGCAGCCCTGCACGGCTGCTGGTGATTTATACTCAAGACTGTGAATTCTATTGGAATCAAGCAAAATGCTTACCACCAAATCCAAGGTGTCTTTCTAAGCAGAATTCTCCTTCAGTCCTTTTACAGTTTAGGGATGTTCTTCATCAATAATACACTTTGATACGTATTTTTATTTTTCTCATTAAATATTGTCATGCTTTTAAAAAATCATATAAATTTTTATATTGCTTATATTTATATTAACTTAAACATTCATTCCTTCTACAGTCCATCTACTTTCTGATTAGATTTTCTCACTGCCTTCCAGAAGTAAGTTGTAAATGAATTAGTGAAAAATCCCATCGCTTTGGTTCATACATTGCTGAGTGACAACATGTTCAAATATTGCTTTAAAAAATAGTCGATAATTATTATTATGAGTAATGATACTTTATTTAATTACATATGTGAATTGAGATATAACATTATATCCAACCAAAAGTTAATTTTTTTCAGAAAAAAAGAAAAGGCAAGAAAACATACAAGCAAAACATGAAGACTTATCACAGTTTATTATTTCAAGATGAGTTAAAAATTTTTTTGACAGAGTCATTACTGGAGTGGGTTGCTATTTCCTACTCCAGGGGATTTTTCTGACCCAGGATCGAACCCCTGTCTCCTGTATCTCCTGCATTGGCAGGTGGATTCTTTACCACTTTGCCACTTGGGAATCTCCGTGCTATTAGTAGCATTACTATTACTAACAGTCTTCACTGAGCTCCTATCATGTTCAGTTCAGTTCAGTCGCTCAGTTGTGTCCGACTCTTTGCAACCCCATGAATCACAGTATTTCCAGGTGTCGCTGTCCATCACCAACTCCCAGAGCTCACTCAAACTCATGTCCGTCAAGTCGGTGATGCCATCCAGCCATCTCATCCTCTGTCGTCCCCTTTTCCTCCTACCTCTAATCCCTCCCAGCATCAGGGACTTTTCCAATGAGTCAACTCTTCGCATGATGTTGCCAAAGTATTGGAATTTCAGCTGTAGTATCAGTCCTTCCAATGAACACCCAGGACTTACCTCCTTGAGGATGGACTGGTTGGATCGCCTTGCAGTCCAAGNAAACAGATGTTAAAAGATTTAAGTGAACCCTTAAACAAAACTTCTAGAATTATAAGGTTTTATAAGATTTACCTTTTCGTCTTTGCTCTGTGTTTACAATATTCTTGACTACTTTATCAATAGATGCAATTATACTTAACATTATTAACCTTATCAAAAATATTTAAACATAGATCCGTTAACAGTTCATTTTAAAAGTATGAGAAGAAGTGGGCAGCAGAGGATGAGATGGTTAGATAGCATCACCAACTTAATGGACATGAATTTGAGCAAACTCCAGGAGGTAGTGGAAGACAGAGGAGCCTGGCATGATGTAGTCCATGAGATCACAGAGTTAGACATGACTGAACAACAAAAACAACAACAACATCCTAATAATCACACTCGGTAATTAAGAGTGGTGGAAGAAATATACTAGAATGAAAAATTACTAAAAATAACTTTCTAAAAACATACACAGGTCCATATATCCAGATAAATAAATCAGAGCAATTCTAATACTTGCTACTTTAATATGCCTTAATTTGTACATGGGTTCACCTCTTCTACTAAGCTGTGGGTTCACAACAATGACTTCTGTGCTGCTTTTATCAGAAAAACTTAGGTATCAATAAACCCAACAGTAATACTATTTTCATCAAGCAGCAGAAATTTTGTTGTTTTGACTTCATCTCAGAGCATACAATGTGGATGTTTTTATATTATAATGTTTTGAAAATCTAAATTATGTAAGACCATATCAGGAGCAAAAAAGATATTAATACTTTTTAATACTTCCAACAATAAAAATCCCTTAAGTGGAATCCTAAGGTGGCCTCTCTGATCAATAAAATCATATTACAGTAAACTGGAACCTGTAATTAACTCTGAATGTTTCCCACCTTTTCTTTCAAAGAGAAAAAGAAGGCGGCAACTAGACAAACTAGTTACATTAATTTTTATCCTAAAATCTATTACTATGGTAAGTTTCTCGCTTAGCAAATCTGTAAATTGCCCACAATTTACACCTCTTGCACTAGAAAATTAGCACTGATGTTCAGAGTGATCTATTTGAGATCCTATAAAACCTCAATGAAATGTATTAAAAAGTATACATAATTCTTGGGCCCAATGAGATCTTGACTGAATTTTGACTCTACTGTTTTATAATGTGCTCTATGACTTGGAGCAAGTTATCTGTATAACTTGCAACAAGTTATCTAAGATTTTCAACGCTTTATCTTTCTTATCTATTAAAATGAGGTAAGACTATCTCAGAGGGGTTTTCTGGAGTGGGGAGTAGGGTCAAATAATATCAATACATACAATATTCTTAGCATAGTATCTTGTACAGAATACCAAAGTATTCAAAAAATGTTCTTGGATTTTATAGTGGTGTGGTAGTAAGTAGTAACGAAAAAAACTAACAACAGTAAAAACTGAGAAGAGGTTCTACATAAACCTTTACAATAAGACAGAGCAAATAACATTATTCCCCTGAATTTCAACATAACTGAATCTTTTCTACATGAAACCTGCAATACATCAAGGATCAAATATATTTTCATATATATTTTATATGAAGAATAAATGATCTTTATAAAAGTGAAGGTCTTAAAAAATATTAGAAAGATACATGAGCAAAAGGTAGACAACTAGAATATTTGAAAGTCTTTAAAAAATTATATGCCATTTTTTATGAAGAATATTTTGTCCTCTGAGTTAAGATACAAACAAAAAATGAGCCTGAAAATAAAGGTAAACTCTTCCTTGTGTTCCAGCTCAAGATGATTACAAGATTATAAAATTTTCACTTTGCCTTCCAATATATCATAATCCACTATGAATAAATATTCAACCCTGTTCTTAAATATTTTCCAGATAGTTTTGGATAACTATACTTTTAATCAATATTATTGGGCATAAACTTATGAGTCAAGAAAATGAAATAAACTGCATGACCTTTGGAGTAAAAATTAGAATAGTTTCAGAATTTGCGTTCAGCAGGCAAGCATTTAACCTTTGTTTCTATTTCTCTGTTCAGAGGATAAAGCATTCTACTTTGTAGAATCAGTTGCTAATATTCATCAACATTTTAATTATATAGTAGTGACAAGTGAAAAACATCTGTTATTACAGAAGTCCATCTTGCTAAAATACTGACAAAATTATTAATTTAAAAAATATATTCCATGCACACATTTAAAAGAGAAATATTTAAAATTTCAGAGGTAAAGGGGAAACTAAAAATCATTTAGTCACCCTGGGTTCCCACACTGAGAAATTCAAAGTAGACTCCAAAGGACTACAAACCACCCAAAACTGATTGCAAAATATTATGTATAGGTATATTTTTATGGAAAGAAGGTCTGACCACAGCTTAAAATAGACTTTCAAAGAGATCTGTAATCCAAACTTCTGTAAACATAAATGTCTGGAAAAGGTTTTTCCCCTAAGGTTAAACTCCATAGCAATCCGTACATTCATCATCATACTGTACTGCACCATATGATAACTACCTAGTAATTTCTGTATCCCTACTGATAAATAAATTGCAGAAACAGAATAGGAAGCATCTTTGCTTTGTTCACGGCTATAGTCCCAGTATTCTGCCAGGTGTCTCTCATGTAACAGATAATCAATTACCATTTCCAAAATAAATGAATCATTCACTTGCATAATTAAATTTGGGCCAATTTTTTTAAAGTGCTTTCTAAATAAATATTCCAATTACCTACTCTTAGTAAGAACTTATAATTCAATTAAAATAATTTTGTANCCTCCATCCATGGGATTTTCCAGGCAAGAGTACTGGAGTGGGTTGCCGTTGCCTTCCCCACAGAGTGGTTTAAGGGTATGCCTAAAGGTTTGTTCAGCTTGACAAAGATGGATTAAAATATCATATTAACATTGCTACACAGTAGCCTAACATCCAGAAGGAGACAGAGGTATGTATATTATGAAATGAATGACTTCGGGGACACGAAGTAAGTTCTCCAAAACATCCCAGGAGATTCACAAAGGTCTTTAAATAAGTGTACTACTAAAAACTCTGACAGCTTGGATGAAGAAGCAGGACTGAGAGGATTCAAAATTAAATGAGGCCTCTTGGCCCCACTTCTGAAATGCATTTTGAGAAGGAGTGCTTTGCTAAAAGCATGGACTATTTCTTTTTTGTTTTTGTTTGTTTTTTTAATATTTTTTTAATTGAAGCATAGTTGATTTTATATAGTCCTTTTGTAGATATAAAATATTGGCTATATTCTTGTGCTGTAACAATATATCCTTTTCACTTATTTCTTTTATTCACAGTAATCTGTACCTGTTAATTCCCTANGTTTTTTAATATTTTTTTAATTGAAGCATAGTTGATTTTATATAATCCTTTTGTAGATATAAAATATTGGCTATATTCTTGTGCTGTAACAATATATCCTTTTCACTTATTTCTTTTATTCACAGTAATCTGTACCTGTTAATTCCCTACCCTAATCTTGCCCCTCCGCTCTTCCCTTTTCTAGGAGTACCTGCTATTTTGCTCTCTTTTTCTGTGAGTTTGTTTCTGTTTTGTTATATTTCTTCATCTGTCTTGTTTTTTAAGGGAGGGTAATCTAAAGGGTGGAGCCAAGAACTACAGAGAGCTAAGCTAAGCTAAGTCACTTCAGTCGTGTCCGACTCTGCGACCCCATAGATGGCAGCCCAAGCTTCCCCGTCCCTGGGATTCTCCAAGCAAGAACACTGGAGTGGGTTGCCATTTCCTTCTCCATGAAAATATTNGTGAGTCTGAGTGAACTCTGGGAGTTGGTGATGGACAGGGAGGCCTGGCGTGATGCCATTCATTGAGTCGCAAACAGTCGAACACGACTGAGCCGCTGAACTGAACTGATACTATTAACTAAAAATGAAAAATAATTTGGAGGGGGTGGGGAATGGTGAAAAGTAATCATTGAACTGTCATAACCAGTTGCCCCACAAAAGAGGCAACTCCCTTTGTGATTTTGGGTGTGAGATAAAAAGGCATTGAAAATCTTCCCTCCTCCCTGGAACTGCACTGAAATTTTCCTCTTAGAGAATCACTATTTAGGATGAGTATCATGTTTGTGATTCCCTGTTACACTGCAGTTACACCTTGAGTGTTAAGTTTTGAGCTACAGTCACTTCCACTCTTGTCAGCCAAGGTGTTAATCGCAGCAGGTTTATTTTGTATTTTTTTGTGCATCCTATAGATAAAGCAGGTCAGCTTCATGCCTCTTCCCCCTTGTGCCGTCACTCTGTGTCTTTTGTTCACAAGCCATGCATTGTCTCCAAGTTCTCAGGTCCCAACAATATTTTAAATCTTTGTTCTTTAGCTTTCGCCAAAGGCCATTTTTGCTTTCAGAATGGCACCCTTTCTATTGTCTCACTGAGTAGCATAGTTTTAGTTCAGGTGCTGCTTAAAACCTTTTGACCTCTTGTTTTATCTTGAAATAAATTCTTTCCTCTCTTTTCTTGAAATTCTTTCCTCTCTTAGCTGTAAAATTAGTCTCTGCCTGTCTCTCCTCTCTCTTTTCTCCCACTCTCTCTCTCCCCCTCATCCTCTTTGTTACTGATTTGTTCTCAGTTTCTGTGATGATTCATTTTATGTGTTACCTTGATGAGGCCACAGTACACAGATATTTGGTCAGACAGTGTGTGAGATGTTTCTGTGAAGGTTTTTCTAGATGAGACTAAAATTTAAATCAGTAAACTTTGAATAAAACAGTACACTCTATAATGTGGATGGGCTTTGTCCAATCAGTTGAAGGCTTTCATAAAGGAAGACTGACCTCTTGTGAGGATGGAATTCTGCCTGCAAACTGCCTTTGGCCACCAAGTGAAAATGTCCCCTGGGTTTCTAGGCTGTTGGCCTACTCTGTGGGTGTTTGGACTTGCTAGCTTCCATAATATTAATAACATAAGCCAAATCCATAAAATAAACTGTGAAAGATATATAGATAACTGGGCAGAGAGACAGAGATATGTATTCATTTGTGTATATATATAATTCAAAAATATACCCATATACATCATATTGTTTCCCTTTCTCTGATAAGCTCTAATACAGCTTCACTTTCCAAATTCCTTCTTTGCATCTCATAAATAATTGGGCCACTTAAGGCTCTGTGTAGCTTTCTGATCATCTCACTCTGCGAAAGTGAGTTGTCAGAATCTCACTATTTTCTCAGCACAGGTGTTTAGTCCATAACTCTATTTGGAATCTCAAATTTCAAATTCAATTTCTCAACCTCCTGTCAGCACCATGTTCCTGTCCCACAGGAAGTTTGAAGTCACAGTGTACAAGTGCAGGCTCATCTTTCCCCTCCTCAGCTTGTACTTTATCATAAAAACTTAGTTTATTAACAAAGTATTTAGCAATGGAAGCCAAAAACGCTGAGTTAACCAGTTCCTTTGAACATTTTACCTTTCACACGGGCTCAGATCAGCACCCGTACCATCTTGTCCCCCCCAACACAGCAGACAGTTATCCAGCTATTAAGTTGTATGTATTATTTGTGCTGTGTCGCTCAGTCATGTCCCACTCTTTGTGACCCCATTGAATGTAGTCCGACAGGCTCCTCTGTCCATGGGATTTCCCAGGCAAGAATACTGGAGTGGATTTCCTTTCCAGGGGATCTTCCCAACCCAGGGATCAAACCCACGTCTCTTACATCTCCTGCACTGGCAGGCAGATTCTTGACCACTGCGTCACCTGGGAAGCCCCGTTAATTTTCACAGATATGCCTTAAAAAATATTATCTCTTCTCAATTTTCATGCCAGGACCTTTTTCAGGCTCTTATTACATGTGAGTTAAATCAAAATACAGTCAGAATCCTGTCTTCCCATAAGATCTCCTGATTTTACCCACTGTACACTTAAAAATTCAGTTATTTATAAATTCCTGAAGTTGCATATTTTTATACTACTGTGACTTATACATAACTTTCATTGCTCCTTGAATTCATTTCTCCTCTATTTAGAAAATACCCCTGGAGCTTTAAGAAACAGCCTAAACAGCATTTCTTCCATTAAACGTGATAGATCCACATTTCCAGTTCTTGATCAGCCTATACTAATACTGGGCTTCCCTGGTGGCTCAGATGGTAAAGAATCCACCACCTGCAATGCAGAAGACCTGGGTCTGATCCCTGGGTTGAGAAGATCCCCTAGAGGAGGGCATGGAAACCCCAGTCCAGTATTCTTGCCTGAAGAACCTACATGGACAGAGAAGTCTGATGGGCTATAGTCCATGGGGTCACAAAGTTTGGGACATGACTGAGTGACTAAACACACTTACTTAATGCTATTACTACACTTTTTGGCCTATAGCTAATGCTACTATGATTTCTTCTTATTTAAAATGTTGTTTGTCTGTCAGCATCTCTATTACCTCATGAGATTTTTAAGGATAGAAATTGGGTTTTATTCGTTGTTGCATCCCCATATTTAGCAGACATCAGTGGAAGGCATCTGTGCGGATTTGAGTACTTGTGAGAATAAAGGAAAAAAACTAAACCTGGATATGAAAAATGTAACCTTATCATTAGTAAACTGAATTGAAACTATTACCATATATTTTATAAATAGCATTCTTTTCCCAGAACAATTAGAAAGGGAGCAAACAAAGTCCTTAAAAAGATGAAAAATTTAAAATAGCTTCTTGAATTTTTAGATTATAAAATAGAAAATCAAGATTACAGTTAGGCTTTTTTATAAATTAGTCTGAATGACAAAAGCAAGATATAATCCAGTATATCCTATATGAGCTGAGAAGACACGTGAGCTTATATGTAAACATACGTGTGTATGTGTACAAAGAGCAGTAAGTACCAATCTAAAAACCACAGATTCAGTTGTCCAAGGAAGCAACATAAGATTTTTTTTCTCCATGTAACTATATAGTTAGCTTCTCTTACGGTATAATTTAGCATAAACAAAGCCAATTATATGGGGCTTCCCTGGTGGCTCAGAGGTTAACGCGTCTGCCTCTAATACAGGAGACCTGGGGTCGATCCCTGGGTCGGGAAGATCCCCTGGAGAAGGAAATGGCAACCCACTCCAGTATTCTTGCCTGGAGAATCCCATGGATGGAGGAGCCTGGTGGGCTACAGTCCATGGGGTCGCAAAAAGTCGGACACGACTGAGAGACTTAANGTTATATGGGGCTTCCCTGGTGGCTCAGAGGTTAACGCGTCTGCCTCTAATACAGGAGACCTGGGGTCGATCCCTGGGTCGGGAAGATCCCCTGGAGAAGGAAATGGCAACCCACTCCAGTATTCTTGCCTGGAGAATCCCATGGATGGAGGAGCCTGGTGGGCTACAGTCCATGGGGTCGCAAAAAGTCGGACACGACTGAGAGACTTAACTAACTAACTAAGCCAGTTCAGAGTGTTTTTAGTAAATTCAAGGTCATTCCCTCCAGCCTCTCTCTCCCCTTTCACCCCAGGATTGCGTGTAAGTGTTGCTGGTGTGTTGCATTATCATTGTGCTCTTTAATGACATCACGGTCATTGGAGTGAACACGATACTTGCCTTTTGAACTGCCTTGTGTATATTAATTTATTTATCCTCACAAATGCCCAAAACAGGAAGCGTGATCATTGCCATTTTAGAGGTGAGAAAAGAGGCGCAGGAAGTTAAGCAGTTTCCTAACCCTGGAGCCGCTAGCATGGGATGAAGCAGGGGTTACACCCCGTCACTTCTGCCCCAGGGTCAGGGTTCTTCCTTACCCGTCATACTGTGTGAAGCCCATGTAGCCAAAGGGCTTTCTTCTCTCTCTCTGGACCCACACTGACACTCCATCGCAGTTGCTCCGTGTTCATTTTGACCTTGGCTGCACATCCTTTGTTCCAATAGAAGATTCTTGTCTCTGTTTTAGTCTTAAAAGTTGTCTGGACTCAAATTTCTAACAGTATTCCTATTTTCACTCTGGTCCCCCCATTCGTCCCCTATGGTCCCTCAAGCACTTGGGCAGATACTCTCTGTATATAAGAAATGATTTGGCTCACACTCTCTGTAGCTTTGTTGCCTCCGGGAAGTCCTCTTCAATATTCCTCAGTCCCACCAGCTTCCACCTCTGACGTGTAACACCTCAACCCAATACAGCTTCAGCTTTCTGCTTGCTGAAGCTGTGCGTGGGTGAGAAGATATCTTCAATTCCAGAAGCAGCAAACTTACAGAAGTTCTCTCATGCAGCAAAGTCTTTCAGAGATAGTCTTTCACTTTGGTACCTGCTTGCTTCACTCCTGCCCTAAGCCTCTTGGGTTTTCTCTGCACATCTTGAGATTAGAAGTCTGCCAAGGTTTGGAGCAGATTTATAGTCAGATTTTGGGTTCTTACTCTTTTCCTTTCACTTCCCAAATTTACCCTTTAAATTTCAAGTTTTCTCTGCCATAACTGCAATCTCCTTGCCATGTTTCATTAAGCCATCAAGCGAGTAAAGCTACATTTTTCTGCTGTCGTAGATTTCAGGGAATGTCCTTGGTCAAAAAAGTGAGAAACTCACAACCCCCACCCTGCCCACAGCAGCTTTTCAAGAGCATCCTCTTCAATGACCTCTGTCTGGTTTTGATGCTTTTCTACTATTTCTCCTGCTCTGCACTCTCTTTGCCACTCTACGTCAAGAGAGTAGGCTGTGGTTTTCTACCCCATGATCCTGGCAATTGGGATGTGTGCTTGGGTGAAAAAGCAATAAACTTCCTCCTCTAGTGGTGGTTTTTCAAGAATCCATCCACTTCTGTATGCTTCCCAGGGCCTTTAAATAGTCCTTAAAGCTTTCTTCAAATTTCATCATTATCTATGAAAGGGTTTGCATGACCACTCCACTCTGCTACCATTACTGAAAGTCCCCCAGTGGATTTTTAACACTGATTAAAAAGTAAAATCCACAAAAAAATATAACAGATATGAATCACAATGCTTTTGAAGTGAGGAGGTGTGAAAGCTTATCTTCAGGTTGGCTCTCACTCATGAGGCCAAATGCCCTGAAATGCAACCTGAGTATGTCTTTATTCTCCAACTAAATTTGCTTTATAGTGAGGTGCATGTAGATTCCAGTTTTGCTAGGACAGTCTCCATTTATGCCCATTATCCTGGTGTAATTATCAATTAAACTCACTTTAAAGACTCTCTCTAAATACAGTTACATTCTGAGGTACTGGGGGGCTTAGCTTTTATTATTTGAATTTGAGGTTTATATAATTTAGCCCATCATGATAATTGATAACAGTGTTGTGAGAATCATAACAGATAGTATCAGAGTAGCAATGTTGATAGAGTAGTCAGTAAAAAATAGCATTTGATTCAATTCCCTCTTATTGAGTGCCATGTACAAGCCAGAAGTGGTTACTAGGCTGCCTTAACATAAAGCCTTCCCTGCATTTGTCAAAATGATGATGATGAACAGATAGCCTTCTGGCCCATAATTCCCACCATATGTTTATTGTGGACTCAACTTCACTTAAAAAAAAAAAATTAAAGACTTTTTAAAAATACATACTTAATGAAATGTTTTGAATTTTATTTACCTTGTTGTTCTTGGCTGTTGCTTCGCATGGACTTTCTCCAGTTGTGGCAAGTGGGGGCCACTCTCTAGTTTCAAGGTGTGGGCTTCTCATTGCAGTCATTTTCTTGCTGCAGAGCACGGGCTCTAGCCACGTGGGTTTCAGTAATTGTGGCTCCCGGTCTTTAGTAGTTGCAGTGCGCAGGCGCAGGAGTTGCCGTGCATGAGCTTCGTTGCCCCACGGCATGTGGAATCTTTCTGAACCAGGGATCGAACCTGTGTCCCTTGCATTGGCAGGTGGATTCTTTACCACCGGACCTCCAGGGAAGTCCCAGCTTCCACTTTATTGATGCCAGTGTTGACCCAAAGTGTAGTCTACAGATGAAGACCATCAGAACAGCTTGGAGGGTTTATTAAAAATGTACAGGTCACACCAGAGCTAAAAAATTTCGGCGGGCAGGAATCTTCATCTGCAAAAGATTTTTAAGGCACACTACAATCTGAATATAACTGAATCCATCAAAATGTCTTTGGATGACTCTTGCAGTGAACTTGAGAAAAGGACGGTAAATGACTTCAGGCGAAGTGGATGAGTCACTAAGCTCTTCTGCTAGAAGATCGGTGAGCAGAGACTCATTATAAGACCAATCAGGTTGTGTTGCTCAAGGTACAGAAGACATTTAACATTATATTTACTCACTAAGGAGAGAGCTGGAGTTAGAGCCCAAGGGAAACAGTATTATTCTAACAAGTTGCATGAAATTTGAAGGAGTTTCACCTTACAAGGCAGAATGTACAAGGCAAAAATATCTGGATAAACATTTAAAGGCAGCTTTTCTGAAACACTGTTTCTTTAGAACTTAGAAAACGATATACATTTTTTCACTTACACATCTTGACTTTGAATAAATATTTTTAAGCCTATGTAAATAGGCTAGAGAAATCAGATTATTGTGCTGTAATATCGGAAAAGGCAATAGCACCCCCCTCCAGTACTCTTGCCTGGAAAATCCCATGGACGGAGGAGCCTGGTGGGCTGCAGTCCATGAGGTCGTGCAAACAGTCGGACACCACTGAGCGACTTCACTTTCACTTTTCATTTTCATGCATTGAAGAAGGAAATGGCAACCTACTCCAACGTTCTTGCCTGGAGAATCCCAGGGACGGGGAGCCTGGTGGGCTGCCGTCTATGGGGTCGCACAGAGTTGGGCACGACTGAAATGACTTAGCAGCAGCACCAGCAGTAGTCCTATAATATAACAAAAATGCAATGATAACGCCTGCTTAATGGCTGACTTTAAAATGTTACCATTTTTTCTTTAGTGAAATTGACCTTGTCGCAAAGCATGTCATAATACTCTCTTTATGCTAGGATGAAATATTACTGCAAGATTATTAACATTTATGTGGAAAGGTAAATGTTCTAAGGCCACTGACTCTACCATGCATGCACAAAAGTGTGGTTTGATGTCTATTATGAAGATTCAATAATTTTTACTGGATTAGATCAATAAATTTGGAAAGATGGGAAAGGATTACAGAATGAGAGTACTTAATGTTTTTTAAAAATTGATCTAATGCCTTCTTTGTCTTATTCATCCATGACAACCAAATTTGGCCCAGAGTTCCACATGCATGGCTCTCATTGACATCCACAGAATTTGTGCATGAGTTACTGAGGTTAGAATTAAACCCTAAGGAAATAACTAAAGATTTTTGGTGAGATATACTTGTGTGATTAAATAAAATCATTTTTATGGGCTTTGTTTTCTTGTTTTCAGACTGTTTCTTATGAAGATAAATAGCCTGAGCACATTGAGGTTAATATTGCTTTTAAGCTATTTATCTCCATTTGGGAACTAAATGCAAAGAAAAATGAATGTTTTACCTCTCAGAAGCTTTCTCCACTTAAATGTTTCCACTAAACCCAGAGTCCTGAAAACTTTATCAATTTCCCAGGAACAGATATTAATCACCTCCAAATACTCTGGAGAACAGTGGGGAAACTGGAGTATTAACTATTCAACTATTTGTTTCTTCTACAACTATGACAGTCACAACATCTACTTCCCTCTGATGAAACAAGGGACATATAATTTGATTTTAAAAACGTTGATGTAATATGCTCCCCTAAAGTACAAAGATGTAAGTCTTAAAATACAGCCTTATATGAAATTTTAGTATTTTTAAAAGTACATATATATCAAGCTAAGGTAACTGTCAATTTATTTTTTATGAAAGCTCTAAAGGCCTTAGTTTGTAGGAAAAGGGCTGTTTTGAACTAAACTGTATAGGCTGGTCATGAGGTTAACGTGTTGTATCTTTGTATTTCTAATCCCAGCTTATCCTTAAAACTGTATCAATTTTTTTCAGATGAAGAAATTGAAATATAATGAAGTTGACAAATGAGGTTGACAACTGCATCAGTTAGAATGAGGATTCACATTCCTGTGATCTTCTATGTATAACATACAAGGAAACTTTAAATATACAAAAATTTGATTCTGAGACACAATTCTCAAAATTTCATGTGGATTTGAAATTCAAAATGAATTTTAGGGAAGCAAGTATAAGTAAATGTGAATAGTTTTCATTCTCTGTAGGACAATGAATTTTCTTCTCGGAAGAGTTACAAAGAAAAATCAGTAATACTTATAGACTAATATAAATTGTTATAAAAACAATAAAGAACTCAATTATAGACAAAGATGGATGAGAAAAGTTAAAGTGGTGGCATGGTTTACTTTTTTACTATATTCTGTATCCCATATGAAAAGTTCATAAAAACTGACAGAGTTCTGAATCAAATACATACATTATCAAGTACAAAAAATATTAATATAGTTAGTAAAATTTGTATTCCTAATAATAAAATAAATTTTAAAGATCTGAGTTGGCATTTCTAATTTATAAGATGAATAAATTCTAAAAATAAAATATACATAGAGAAGGTTGAGATCAAATGATATACTCATTTCCATTGACTTTATTTTTATCACTCATTTAGTTCATTTAATATTATCATTGGCTATTTAGTTCAGTTGTTTATAAACCAATTCTTGAAATAACATGAGTTTAAGTAAGGTAGATCCTTATTCCTTTTACATAAGTCCTAAGACAGGGGTTCAAAGGAAGGTGTGGCAACTCCATGGCTATTAGGGATCTAGGCTCCTTCTAGATTTTGTTTCATTAGCCTAATCCTTGATTCTATCCTAAATGTTAACTCCTGTTTCTAAAAAGGCTGCTGAGCTCTAGCTATCACCTCTACATTGAGGCATCAGAAAGGATGATTTTAGGAAAGACAAAAGGGCAATCTGCCAGCTAGGTCATCATCCTTTAGGCAGATTCCCTAGAAATCCTGTGTAATACTCACTGGCCAGGATTTAATTTCACTTTATCTACACATAGCTTGCTTGGGAAATTAAGAGAGCTTGTCTTCAAGGTGGGTTCATGTCACACTAGCCAAAATCCAAATTGTGATCCTTAAAATAGGGGAGAATAGATAGTTGATGGTAAATACCAATCAACCACAAATATTTTAAAAGTATTATTTGTTAAATAGTTTAAAAAATAGTTGTCATTTTTCAGTCACTAAGATGCGCCCGGCTCTTTGTGACCTCAGGGACTGCAGCACACCAGACTTTCCTGTCCTTTGCTATCTCCTGGAGTTTGCTTACATTTATCCATTGAGTCAGTGATGCTATCTAACCATCTCATCCTTTGCTTCCCTTTTCTCCTTCTGCCTTCAATCTTTCCCCGCATCAGAGTTTTTTTCAGTGAGTCGGCTCTTCACCTCAGGTGGCCAAAGTATTGGAGTTTCAGCTTCAGCATCAATACTGAATTTATTTCAGGTGTGCCAAGCAGTGGGTTATATTGTGGTGTCCATGAATAAAAAGGCATTATCCTTAACCTCAAATAATTTGGTCACTAGATGAGAGAGAGAGATACTTAAACATTCATGGTTTATAGTAGCAGTGCAAAATTATTTGTCAATAGCTACTAAAATATTTACATATTTTGACCTATTCTCTTCTAGGGATGACTTATAAGGAACTAATTCAAAAGAAAAAATGTGTAAGCAGCTTTATTACTGCTCTGTTTATGGTAATAAAATATTGCCTATAACTTAGACAAATTCCAAGTTAATTTTGGCAAATCTAAGTATTTTTTGAGGTTGTGTAGTGTTTAAAGGAGAAGAAAATGGCAACCCACTCCAGTATTCTTGACTGGAGAGTCCCAGGGATGGGGGAGCCTGGTGGGCTGCCATCTCTGGGGTCTCAGAGTTGGACACGACTGAAGTGACTTAGCNTTTTTTGAGGTTGTGTAGTGTTTAAAGGAGAAGAAAATGGCAACCCACTCCAGTATTCTTGCCTGGAGAATCCCAGGGATGGGGGAGCCTGGTGGGCTTGCCATCTCTGGGGTCTCAGAGTTGAACACGACTGAAGTGACTTAGCAGCAGCAGCAGCAGCAGTGTTTAAAATCTTTGTAGCATATCCACAGATTAGAAAAATATTTTCAGGACTATATGGCAGACATAAAGGCTAATATATGATCATTCTCTCCTTCACTGAGAAAGAAGATATTCTTTGTACATTATTTATTTTTGTATTAGTTTTGGCTCTGCTGGGTCTTGGCTGCTAAATGGGCTTTCCTGTAGTCACGCTGAGCAGAAAACTACTCTCTACTTGCAGTAGCTTCTCTTGTTGCACAACACGGGCTCTAAAGCATGTGGACTTTAGTAGTTTCAGCAGGTGGGCTAATAGCTGGGCTCCCAGGCCCTAGAGATGGGCTCAGCAGTTGTGGCCGATGGGCTTCGTTGAACCACGGCATGTGGAATCTTCCAGGATCAAGGATGGAACCTGTGTCTCCTGCATTGACAGGCATATCCTTTACTGCTGAGCTAGCAGAGAAGCCCTGTCTGCATATTTTTATATCAGTATCCCCAAAGTGTGACTATATGATTAAGAACTGGAAAACATGAAGGAAAGGAAAGGCAGTTAACTCTGTTGCTGTGGAAGTGCTTTGGGTGAGTGCTTTATTTTGCTTGCACTGCTCTTGAGTGAGCAAATGAGTGAATTCGTTCGGTCGTGTCCGATTCTTTGCAACCCCATGGACTGTAGCCTACCAGGCTCCTCCATCCATGGGATTTTCCAGGCAAGAGTACTGGAGTGGGTTGCCATTTCCTTCTCCAGAAGATCTTCCCAACCCAGGGATTGAACCCAGGTCTCTCGCACTTCTCTTACACCTGGTCTAATATTGATTTGTGTTTTGAAACTTACCATGAGAATGTCTAAAGATTGAAGTTGAAGGCAAACATGGGAATTCCATCTCCTAGACTCTCTTCAGTGTCCCCGTCTTCCCCTCTTTTTCCTTCCTCCTTTTTATATAGTTTGTTCCGCTTCTGTTTGATTTCATATCTTGAGAACCGGTGAATCCTCCCATTTGAGATTTCTACATTTTCATTTCAGATATAGGCCATGCACCTTACTAATAGTTGTCTCTGTATCAATATGAAGCAATCTTGCTTACCTCAACCCTGCCTTCCTGTTTGGGACCCCACTGCCCTGTCCATTTGGCAGAGTCTTTTTCATCCTTGAAGGCCAGTGTGACTTTGGCTTTCATATACTCACTGCTCTCTCTTTATCCTGAAGCAGAAGGCATTTCTCCTACTGTGACATGGTTCTATCTTTTCCTCTCTCACAGCTCTTGGTTTAGTTTAGTTGCTAAGTCATGTCCATCTCTTTTGCGACCCCAGGCACTGTAGGCCACAGACTCCACTGTCCATGGCATTTCCCAGGCAAGAATACTGGGTTGGCTTGCCACTTCCTCCTCTAAGGGATTTTCCCTACCCAGGATCGAACCCACATCTCCTGCTTTGGCAGGCAGATTCTTTACCACTGAGCCACCAGGGAAGAGACCTTATAGTTCTTACCATAACGTATTTCAATTGTTAATTGCCAGTTGGTAACTCCCTGAGAGCAGAAACCCAATCTTCTTCCTTTCATGCCCCCAAGCTCAGAGGACACAGGTATTAAGAGCTCAGCACCTGTTTACAAAGCTGTTTATGAACTTCCTTTGATCTAAAGTGATCACAGTTTTCCAGTTACTTCACACACAAAAGAAAACTGCTTATAGCTTGGGAGATTGAAAAGAGCCAAGTACTTGGAGGATAAAAACTAATTATTATTTTCTTTTTTTCTCTAAAAAATATCATCTTGTATTTTCACATATTAATAAGCAACACATTTGTGTTCAACATTAGTTGAAGATATGATTAAAGAAATTTACTTAATAAAAGTCAGTGATACCTAGGTTGTTTATTACCTGTAGTGTATTTTTAGACCTTTATATGTGGAAATATATACACAATATATATACTTTGAGTGAGAGATCTAGAAGCATCTTAGGCCTTTTTTTTAGGTGATTAATGTTTACATGTTGCTTTCAAATTATACCATATTGAACAAATTTTTTTTCTTTTAAGACTTTTATTTTGTATTGCTATATTGCCAATTAACAAACAATATTGTGATATTTTCAGGTGGACGATGATGAAGGGACTCATGTATACATGCATCCATTCTCCCCTAAACTCCCCTTCCATCCAGGATGTCACATAACACCAAGCAGAGTTTTATGTGCTATACAGTAGGTTTTTGTTGGTTATCCATTTTTAATGCAGCGGTGTTTTAAGTATGTTCCTATCCATAAGCTGGGCTTCTCAGATGGCTTACCAGTAAAGAAACCACCTTCAGTGTGGGAGACATGAGCTTGATCCTTGGGTGGAGAAGATCCCCTTGGGGAGGAAATGGCCCTGCTGCATTATCCTTGCCTGGAACATTCCATCCATAGATGAACCTGTCAGGCTATAATCCATGGGGTCACAAAGAGTTGAACATGACTTTTGTAGCATAGATTATGCTTTATAGCATAGGTTATGCATACAAGCATAGGTTATGCTTTTATAGCATAGTTTATGCTTGAAATTAAAAGACGCTTGCTCCTTGGAAGAAAAGCTATGACCAACCTAGACAGCATATTAAAAGCAGAGATATTACTTTGCCAACAAAGGTCTGTCTATTCAAAGCTATGGGTTTTCCAGTGGATGTGAGAGTTGGACTATAAAGAAAGCTGAGCACCGAAGAATTGATGCTTTTGAACTGTGGTGATGGAGAAGACTCTTGAGAGTCCCTTGGACTGCAAGGAGATCCAACCAGTCAATCCTAAGGGAAATCAGTCCTGAATATTCATAGAAAGGACTGATGCTGAAGCTGAAACTCCAAAACTTTGAACAGCTGATGCAAAGAGCTGATTCATTGGAAAAGACCCTGATGCTGGGAAAGATTGAAGGCAGGAGGAGAAGGGGATGATAGAGGATAAGATGGTTGGATGGCAACTTGATGGACATGAGTTTGAGTAAGCTCTGGTAGTTTGTGATGAACAGGGAAGCCTGGCGTACTGCAGTTCATGGGGTCACAAAGAATCGGACAAAACTGAGCAACTGAATTGAAGCTTTAATTAGCAATTTAGACATTATAACTATTGCGCTATATATTCTAAATATCTCATAAACACATTTCTAAGGAATGTTTGGTAAAAAAGCAATGAAAAGTAAAAGCTTTAAGAGGTTAGTCAATAGCTATGTGATCCTAAACTTATCTCCTCTTTCTTAACATTATAATCTTTTGGTGAAAAACATAAAGTTTATTGTTCATTATACAAACTGTTTGTTCCTTAAACATTTGATGTTTACATCAGCTTAACAGATTGAGGATCAATCTGTTTCCTAGCAGTTAAGGCTCTTTCAAGTTTATAGTTGCCTCCTCACTTATTGGCCCCTCAAAATACTCAAAATTGATGCAGTAAGAACTTAAGAGAATAGTGTTCTTCCCAGAGAAGTTAGTTGCAGACCAAAACAACCAGAAAGTTAGTAGCAAGTTGGCCTGATTCTTGCCTTAACTTTTATTCCATAATTTCAGATAAGAAATTGCCTTTTCAGAAAAGTTTCCCATCTGTGCTTAGAAGAACAATGAGGGATGATGATAAAAATTTCCAGATGCCTTGGTATTGTTAAAGATATTAGGTCTTTCCTATTTAACTGAGGCAGAAAGCAATTTTCTGAGATGCTTTAATTCACTTGGTTATTTACATTCACTTGGGCCATTGGGATTGCCTTGCATTGTTGTCAAAGTTCTAATCTTATTCAATATTCATGTCTTCAGAATTTGGGAGGAATAAATATATTCAGAGAAAACTTCCTTCCCATATTGACTAGTGCATGCTCTCCTTAATAGGTTAATACAATCCAATCAGAGTGTCAGGAAAGCAGTTTATACTTTACATTTTGTATTGAAAATAGAAACATTTTAAAGGTAGACACCATTCAGATATTACTATGGCAAGGAAGTATTTGTGNCTTTTTTTTAGGTGATTAATGTTTACATGTTGCTTTCAAATTATACCATATTGAACAAATTTTTTTTCTTTTAAGACTTTTATTTTGTATTGCTATATTGCCAATTAACAAACAATATTGTGATATTTTCAGGTGGACGATGATGAAGGGACTCATGTATACATGCATCCATTCTCCCCTAAACTCCCCTTCCATCCAGGATGTCACATAACACCAAGCAGAGTTTTATGTGCTATACAGTAGGTTTTTGTTGGTTATCCATTTTTAATGCAGCGGTGTTTTAAGTATGTTCCTATCCATAAGCTGGGCTTCTCAGATGGCTTACCAGTAAAGAAACCACCTTCAGTGTGGGAGACATGAGCTTGATCCTTGGGTGGAGAAGATCCCCTTGGGGAGGAAATGGCCCTGCTGCATTATCCTTGCCTGGAACATTCCATCCATAGATGAACCTGTCAGGCTATAATCCATGGGGTCACAAAGAGTCGAACATGACTTTTGTAGCATAGATTATGCTTTATAGCATAGGTTATGCATACAAGCATAGGTTATGCTTTTATAGCATAGTTTATGCTTGAAATTAAAAGACGCTTGCTCCTTGGAAGAAAAGCTATGACCAACCTAGACAGCATATTAAAAGCAGAGATATTACTTTGCCAACAAAGGTCTGTCTATTCAAAGCTATGGGTTTTCCAGTGGATGTGAGAGTTGGACTATAAAGAAAGCTGAGCACCGAAGAATTGATGCTTTTGAACTGTGGTGATGGAGAAGACTCTTGAGAGTCCCTTGGACTGCAAGGAGATCCAACCAGTCAATCCTAAGGGAAATCAGTCCTGAATATTCATAGAAAGGACTGATGCTGAAGCTGAAACTCCAAAACTTTGAACAGCTGATGCAAAGAGCTGATTCATTGGAAAAGACCCTGATGCTGGGAAAGATTGAAGGCAGGAGGAGAAGGGGATGATAGAGGATAAGATGGTTGGATGGCAACTTGATGGACATGAGTTTGAGTAAGCTCCTGGTAGTTTGTGATGAACAGGGAAGCCTGGCGTGCTGCAGTTCATGGGGTCACAAAGAATCGGACAAAACTGAGCAACTGAATTGAAGCTTTAATTAGCAATTTAGACATTATAACTATTGCGCTATATATTCTAAATATCTCATAAACACATTTCTAAGGAATGTTTGGTAAAAAAGCAATGAAAAGTAAAAGCTTTAAGAGGTTAGTCAATAGCTATGTGATCCTAAACTTATCTCCTCTTTCTTAACATTATAATCTTTTGGTGAAAAACATAAAGTTTATTGTTCATTATACAAACTGTTTGTTCCTTAAACATTTGATGTTTACATCAGCTTAACAGATTGAGGATCAATCTGTTTCCTAGCAGTTAAGGCTCTTTCAAGTTTATAGTTGCCTCCTCACTTATTGGCCCCTCAAAATACTCAAAATTGATGCAGTAAGAACTTAAGAGAATAGTGTTCTTCCCAGAGAAGTTAGTTGCAGACCAAAACAACCAGAAAGTTAGTAGCAAGTTGGCCTGATTCTTGCCTTAACTTTTATTCCATAATTTCAGATAAGAAATTGCCTTTTCAGAAAAGTTTCCCATCTGTGCTTAGAAGAACAATGAGGGATGATGATAAAAATTTCCAGATGCCTTGGTATTGTTAAAGATATTAGGTCTTTCCTATTTAACTGAGGCAGAAAGCAATTTTCTGAGATGCTTTAATTCACTTGGTTATTTACATTCACTTGGGCCATTGGGATTGCCTTGCATTGTTGTCAAAGTTCTAATCTTATTCAATATTCATGTCTTCAGAATTTGGGAGGAATAAATATATTCAGAGAAAACTTCCTTCCCATATTGACTAGTGCATGCTCTCCTTAATAGGTTAATACAATCCAATCAGAGTGTCAGGAAAGCAGTTTATACTTTACATTTTGTATTGAAAATAGAAACATTTTAAAGGTAGACACCATTCAGATATTACTATGGCAAGGAAATATTTGTGTGACAGCAGAAAGAACATTATCTTTACCTTTTGAGGCTGGTTCAAAATCATTTCCAAGTTATTACAAGGTTTATTTCTGTTTTCAGAGTTCTTTTTTTTTTTTTTAGCATTAGGCATGTTTATTACTTTTTTAAACTGTCACTATTCAGGAGCATTTTTATTATGAATTATGCAATATTTCACAATAAATTGTACTAACAGCCTGTGAGAAGCCACAGGCGTCGTTCCTCCCAAATTCAGTGTCTCCTTGTCTTCTTCCTAGCACTCTGTCAGCCTCATTCCTTGTGTTGATAAAGTGAGAAACAAGGTTAGTTGTGGTAAATTGGCTTTATGCCATCATTTTGGTTGAGGCTAGATTATAAGCAGGTAGCACCTGTTTCTCACTTTTCTCAAAGAAATGAGAGTCTTAAATATAACCAAGGAAAATTTGCCTCAATTACAAATATTCCTTTGGAGGAATATACTAAGAAATCTGAAGGCAGAACTACTTACTGCATTTCAGAAAGGAAGAGTTCCAAAGAAATGGAAGCAGACCTCAAATAGTGAGGCACAAATCTGCATATATTCTCCACGAAGTGCACAGATCTTGATGGCTTTTAAATGCATCCCTTTCATCACTTCTGGGTTTCACTCGTTTGAATTATTTCACACTGTTTCTACTCGAAGAATGCTGTTCCCTCCCACATTTACTTCGCCATGATTTGGCTTCTTGGAAACCCTCCACTGGGAAGGTTGTTAACCCTACAGGGGAAGTGTTGGTTGTTCAGTCGTGTCCGACTCTTTGCAGCCCCATAGACTGTAGCCTCCCCGGCTCCTCTGTCCATGGAATTCTCCAGGCAAGAATACTGGAGTGGGTTTCCATGCTCTTCTCAAGGGGATCTTCCCAATCCAGGGATTGAACTCAAGCCTCCTGCACTGCAGGTGCATTCTTTACCCTCTGAGTTACCAGGGAACAGATCTCAAGTCAAGAGTCTTCTTGAATTTCCTCTGCAATTCCTAACATGAGATCTTAGTTTTACAGAATTATGAATATCTTTTTAGAAGTCTTAAATTTCCATAACTTCTACCTTCTTGCGAGAAAACTTCTCAGTTATTTCCCTCAGTTGTAACATTATATGANAAGTCAAGAGTCTTCTTGAATTTCCTCTGCAATTCCTAACATGAGATCTTAGTTTTACAGAATTATGAATATCTTTTTAGAAGTCTTAAATTTCCATAACTTCTACCTTCTTGCGAGAAAACTTCTCAGTTATTTCCCTCAATTGTAACATTATATGATAAGCAGGAACCCATTAGAATTGTTTTCACTTTATGACTAAGAAGAGGCGTGTGTGTGTGTGTGTGTGTCTGTGTGTATGAGAAATAAGTTTTCAAACTTCAAGTGACAATGTAATCATAGATTTTAAAAAATAATCAAGGGGGTGTGTTGGTAGACATATCTCAAAATTCCATTTCCTTTAATAAGCATTTTAATGACATTAATTAAAATTTCATGTGAATCTGGACCTCTTTGAGGTCCTCATCAGTATCTTCAGAGCCCTACACCTCTCACATGAATGAAATCAGGAGCCTGGATTTCTACAACTACAGTCATTTTCTGATGGAAAAAATACCTGCCACCAAATCCACAAACTTCCCTGAACCTATTCTAGTCTTCTTCCCCTAGGTTTTTCATGCTAAAGAAAATGAATCACTGCAGCTTGAACTCTGAATGTCATTCCTTCTTCCTTCTTGCCTCCTAAGAAACCGTAAGCATGGCTCCCAGATCCTCTCTTTTGTGTCTTCAATGCTTCTTTCTTCCTGGGATTTGAATCCTTCCCATCAGCCTTCAGACATCCTGAAAACTAATTCTTAATCCAGAGCTGTGGATAAATATCTCACCTAACTGCCAGAGCAACACTGTGAACCAAGCAATGCAGATTTTGTATATAATGAAAGTAAGATTTACAGTTTTGCCAAAGACTGCACACTTAGTAACAGTTGACAGTAGAACTCTGGTCTTCCTACCCCTTCTCATATTATTTACAAATTATTTTCTAGTGTTTGTAGTACTGTTCATCAAACACTATAACAGACTGCATCTCATGTAAGGTGAAGGGCTCTTCAGGTGGTGCCAGTGGTAAAAAATCCACCTGCCAATGCAGGAGATGCAAGAAACATTGAGTTCAACCTGTGGGTTGGGAAGATCCCCTGGAGAAAGAAATAGCAATCCACTCCAGTATTCTTGTCTGGGAAATTCCATGGACAGGGAACCCTGGTAAGCTACAGTCCATGGGGTTGCAAAGAGTTGGACATGACCGAGAGACTGAGAACACACATGTGTAAGGAGAATTAGAAATATAAAATAAGTTGGAGAAAATTCACTGTTGAAATCAGATCTGTGATAGACCACTGTACTATATTGCCTTATTCTCTACATAGCATGCTGGAGAATGAAAAGTAATATGAAGAATGGTGTTTCACTTAGATTAGAAAGAATAAGAACTTTCTCAGGAGCACTTAAGGAATGGAAGCATGAAATAATATTCTTGCCTCTTGCGCTACCTTTTTATCTTTGATATATTTTCAGGAGCAAATCAAAATTGAACAGCCCTTTCAGTGCCTTACTTCTAGGGACTACATTGCATTTGTCTTTTTCAAATGTGAAGCTTCTTATATATAATTGAAAAAAAAAAAAAAGCACTATCTGTAAGTATAATTTTCACTACCCATTGGGGGTTGTCTTTTGAAAATTTTCCACCTCCTCTTTAAATTGTCTTCCTCTCATTCTTTGATCTCTCCAGTTAAAACTATTCCTCTTGTATATTTCGTGAAGTGTGATTTTATTATCCCTTTGCTCTTGGAAGCTACCTCAGCTCTGCTATTGTAAGCTTGGTCACCATCTTCATGACTAATCTGTTAAGCTTAACTTGTTTTCAGTGGGACTACAACTTCTTTTAAATACAAATCTCTAGCTGTTCTCTATTTCCTCTCTTCTATTGATTCCTCATTCAGTAATATCTTTAACTCTTCAGGCAACCTTATGGGTGAAATGGATTAAAAAAACACTGGGAAAGTGCTGAAGAAAATGATTGGTGGTGGTTTAGTTGCTAAGTCATGTCCGACTCTTGCGACCCCACGGACTGTAGCCCACCAGGCTCCTCCGTCCATGGGATTCTCCAGGCAAGAATACTGGAGTGNGTCCTAAGTGATTATATTGAAAGAATATTTTTTCTCTTCATCATAATGCCAGATAGTGACTTGAGGACTAAAATCAGCACATTGTTTGATAAAGAACAGACTTTATTTAAAATTTGATTGATCTGATTTGATATGTTTGCATTTGAAGTTTCTCATAATTTAATGGACTAATATACTTAATGAGTGATCTAGACCTTCCCAAGGCCTCTGTACTGATGGTTTTAATTTGGATCATATAAACTGTTTGAGAACATGCGAATAGTCTATATGCCAGTATAGTCAAATAGAATAATAAATGTATGTGAACAATCCCAGCATTGCAATGAAAGAAAATCTACTTCATATTCATTGATGAGGGAAAAATCAACTTACCATTACCTAGGTTGTTTGAAAGTCAACATTTTGGGGAGAAGTATTTTGTCTCATGTAACAAAATGGAAAACTCAATATATAATGGGGATAAAACACAGCCATTGTACATCTTGGATATATCTGTTCTGTATTTGTGTTTGCATTATTGACAAGAACAATTATCAGTGATTTGTATGATGAGACCAGAATGCCAATCAAGGTATTTCCTAGGTCGGCTGTTCCCTGTTTGCAAAAAAGGACTCTGCCTTTGTCTCCTCAGTTTCTACTTTCTTATTCTAGGGAAGTAGCTGTCAGATCTTTTGGGGGACTCTACAGACTGCAGAATCTAGAGGAAAAGGGGAAAGGGATGGATAACAGCAGTCAAGCTACCCTGGGCACTGAATTTCTCAAGGTATTGAGGAGGATATTGTAGGAGCAAATGGGATGGGTTAGAGAAAGGGCTATTCATAAGTGTTGCTTATCAATCATCATGACTTTGTTGAGAAAGGCAGATGAGCTTTGGAACCATGTTTTGATTATTGTATTTTTTCTCTAAAGGACCATATGGTAACCATTTAACAAAAGTCATAATCTGTATTTGCATTATGTTCATCATGTAGATACAGTTCTTGAGCAGTTGTTGCAGATAACGTGAATGTGAGGACCAGAACTGCCCTCTTGATCAGATAGTAGTATAATTAAGCTTCAACCTGGTTTTTAAAAACCTTGGCAGAAACCAAAACCACCATTTCCTCCTCTTTACCTACTAAGGTGTTGGTGTCTATCCAGATACTGAGATGGTGCTACTCATCGAAATGTTTGAGCCCCGTGTGGTAGACAGAAATGTGAGATGAAAGGCAAAGATGCACACACATACCCTTTTGAAAAATTGACACTAGGAGAAAGGGTTACAAATGATGTCTCTGGCAAAGCTAGAAGAGAAAACCGATGGATTGCCACCCAAAGGAAGCAGGAAGAAATACGAGACAAGGGGTCAGGATAGTTTTTAAGTTAGAGAAAGTAGGACATTTGCTTTGAATGGATTCACAGGTTCTCTTCACATCAGGTGGCCAAAGTATTGGAGCTTCAGCCATCAGTCCTTCCAATGACTATTCAGGATTGATTGATTTTATGATTGACTGGTTTGATCTCCTTACAGTCCAGAGGACTCTCTAGAGTCTTCTCGAGCACTGACAGTTTGAAAGCATTAATTCTTTGGTGCCCAGCCTTCTTTATGGTCCAACTCTCATATCCATACACGACTACTGGAAAAACCGGGCTTACCTGGTGACTCAGACAGTAAAAAATCCACCTGCCAATGCAGGAGACCCAATTTTGACCCCTGAGTTGGGAAGACCCTCTGAAGAAGGGAACGGCTATCCACTCCAGTATTCCTGCCTGGGGAATTCCATGGACAGAGGAGGCTGGCAGGCTACTGTCCATAGGGTTGCAAAGAGTCAGATATGACTGAGCAACTTTCACTTTTTCACTGGGAATTTGGACAGACCTTTGTTGGCAAAATGATTCCTCTGCTTTTTAATATGCTAGGTTTATCATAACTTTCCTTCCAAGGAATAAGAGTCTTAATTCCATGGCTGCGGTCACCATCTGCAGTGATTTTGAAACCCAAGAAAATAAAATTTGTTATGGCTTCCACATTTTCCCCTTCTATTTACCATGAAGTCATGGGACTGGATGCCATGATCTTAGATTTTTTTAATGTTGATTTCCATTTTAATAAAGAGCCTCAAACTTTAGGGATGGAAGAGGGTGATATATGTAGTGCAGTGTGAGATTTCAAAGATAACATGTTTCTTAGATAAATATTGCAAGACTTATTAGTTATTGCTTAGCTTATAGAAGAAAATGATAGGAGTGCAAACATTTAAAAATTCCCTCAGGGTTAAGGGAAATCTAATGATCTTACTGAGGTTTTCTTCGCTATACATAAAATTCTTTAGAAAAAGGACTCTTTATCTTTACCTTTAAATACATATCATCTTTTAAAAAAATTAAGTTGTTATAGAGAATACAACCAGAAACTATTGTTGGTATGAATGAAAGCAGAAGATGAATCATTGACCATAGTAATTTTTCCCTGTACTTGATCCATCCATATTTTCATTTAATTATTTTCCTTTTTTACCTTTTCTCATTGTTCCTTTGCCTCACTTCACAAACATGGTTCTTTTCCTTTTTTTGACTTTTAATTTCTGTTTTTCAACCTCCCACACTATTTTTTTTTTAACCAAAAAAATATGAAGTAGGAAATGGAAGGTTCCCCAGAGAGAAAGGAAGGTAGGCAGTGCCAGGTCAAAAGTGGTTCTTCACATAACAGGGAGATAATTCTTTAACTAGATTGAATGAACCATGAATCTGACCAATATGGAAATCCTTGGGTTCTTAAAATTCAGCATCTCATGTGGGAATATTGATTTATAACGGAAAGCCCAGAAAATGGAAGCTTCATTTTCCTGGCCAAAAATATAGTAGAAAGGATGTGAAATGAATATATATGTGAAATGCCCATGGCGTTTATCTGCAAACCCGTTGCAGAAATTAACTTGTGAACAAAACTCTTTGTATATTATGTATCCATTCATTGGGCAATGGCTTTTAAAGTCTAAAAGTAATTATGAAAATAAATTTCAACTAGTTTTGGAGGCAGCATTTTTCATTCCATGAAAAGTTTGTTAGAAATGGGGTTCAAGTCCATAGGCTAGTTTATAAGTTTATACCAAATATAGTGGAACCAGAATACTAACATTATTTCTCATAGAAGTCAATAAACTGAAGTTTAAATGGAAACTTTACCATTTCCAAGAGACTTGGCCTCAATTTCCACCACTGCAAAACTGAGATAATGATTCAGACCTCATAGATTTGTTGTGAGGAAAAGCACTTAGCATAGGGCCTCGCTATTGTATATTGTAGGGGACGGTAGGACTATGGCCAAATGAGTACAAGGTGGAATTTCCAGTGGACCCTAAGCCTTTAGATACGGCTGCAGATCGACACTGGTCATCATTTGAGGTTAGAATCATGTCTGGTATTTTCACCCTAAGCTTCTTTGTCTATACACATCTTTGCTGCAAACATTTTTGCCATGTAACTGGTTGGCTGTAAGGCACTTTTGCTATAAAAGATAAAAAACAAAAGTAAAGGAGAGACATTCTTTGTTTGCTGATTTGTTTCCTTGTTTAGCATTGCACTTTGACTTTTTTCACTGAAACATCTTCCTTCAATAAAAGAGGTTTAAGTTTCCAGCTGCTAGGAGGCATGTATGTAACTGAGCTTTGTATCACCTTGTGAAAGCCTCTACACACTGTGGATCCTCTGTATTATCACCTATCTATTTATAGTGATAGACGTTCTGTGGAAAATGTGGGTTCAACTCTGCACCTTGGAGGCTCTTGTCCTCTTTCTCCTCCAATAGTGTGCGTTTGAAAATAAGAAACCAACTCAGGACAAGTCATTGTCATCTGTCAGCTCGGGAAAGCCACGCTGTCAGCAGCTTGAAACCAAGCTGTCAACCCAAACTGTCAACCAGTTATCTTATCTTTTATGGCACAATTGCCTTACAGCTGATTGCTTATGCAACAAAAATGTGGTAAAAGCGCTCAGGGCAAAGATATCAATGCCAAAGAAGCTTTTGGTTGAAATACCTGTAATCACTTAGGATAACTACACACTGGCTGAAAAAGTAGGAGCGTGCTCCATGTGTACACACATATGTAGATTGGTAAAGATGCCTCATCTGGATAATGGTGGGAAAGATTAATGGAGCAATGCCATATATGCATACATACATGCTCACTGATTCACTAGACATGAACTTGGGTGAACTCCAGGAAACAGTGAGGGACAGGGAAGCCTGATGTGCTGCAGTCCATGGGGTTGCAAAGAGTTGGACACGACTTGGTGACTGAACAACATCATACTTACTTTCTGTGTCCAAGAAAATTTTACTGGGGGTGGCTGGCCCTGTGGAGGAATGGCCAAGACCCGTATGCTGACACTCAATTTATGGGTACTTCTGGCCAGTGACAGTCTTTTGGTATAAATTTAATACATAACTGTGGTGCTGGAGAAGACTCTAGAGAGTCCCTTGGACTGCAAGGAGATCCAACCAGTCCATCCTAAAGGAAATCAGTCCTGAATATTCATTCGAAGGACTGATGCTGAAGCTGGAGCTCCAATACTTTGGCCACCTGATGCGAAGAGCTGACTCACTGGAAGAGACCCTGAGGCTGGGAAGCTTGAAGGCGGGAGGAGAAGGGGACGACAGAAGATTGAGATGGTTTAATGGCATCACCAACTCAATGTACATGAGTTTAAACAAACTCTGGGAGTTGGCGAAGGACAGGGAAGCCTGGCGTGCTGCAGTCCATGGGGTCATAAAGAGTGAGACATGACTTAGCAGCAGAATAACACCAGCAGCAACACACACACACACACACACACACACACTCACTCACTCACTCACTCACTCACTCACTCTGGTTTGACTAAAAAGTTTGTTCAAATTTTTCCATAAGATGTTACAGAAATCCAAACAAACTTTCTGGCCAAAGCTATACGTATGCCTTATGCATATTTCCATGGTTAAGGAGCTGATGTTGAGGTATAAGGGAGAAATTACCATATTGGTCTTTATTAAATGTAGTTATTGAAGAGGTAGAGGTTAGAATCAGTTACCCAAGCCATAAGAAATGCGGTTTTCTGTTTATAAACAAAAATATTGAAGGACAATTCCATCATCCCTTTCTTTATCTCCCAAATATTTGTTGAGATATTTCCTTTACAAAATTAACAACTGTTACTATTTAGTGAATCATATAATAAATTTACATTTTCCTGTAAATTACATTCCATCTGTACATCCTATACATTCCATCTCATGTTCCTTTAATTTTTCAAATTTATGTTATTTCAACGTCATGTTTGACTTTGATGTTATTTCAGCTTTTATTTTCCACACTGATCTGAATTCAGGAAAGCCTCTGAGGGCTATTGGTCTGTGCCAAATTCCACTGTGCAGATTCCTGAATTGCTGCCTAGATTTTTTAGTCAGCTTTCCCTCGATACATATGAAACGGCTGTTTTGTTTCTGTTTTCATTGTTACCCTAGAAGCGACAAGCTTGTACTCTGAGAACTCTCCTCTTTATCTAACATTTCATTGTCTGGTGTCCGGAGAAGAGCGGCTTGCATTTGAATGCTCATGATTACTGCGATTTCTCGTGGCATTCAGAGCAGAACTTTTTTTTTTTTAAACTGTATCTCATTTTTGATAAATAATTATAAAANCTCTTTATCTAACATTTCATTGTCTGGTGTCCGGAGAAGAGCGGCTTGCATTTGAATGCTCATGATTACTGCGATTTCTCGTGGCATTCAGAGCAGAACTTTTTTTTTTTTAAACTGTATCTCATTTTTGATAAATAATTATAAAAGTGCTTCTTTGAGAGAAAGGTAGCTTTTAGAATACCTGAACATGTCGGGGTGGGGAGGGGGGGATGTCATTATAAAGCTTCATAACCATGTGGTCATCTCGGAGGCAAAATAAAGAGAAAAACATCAACTCGGGTTCAACCTTTCAAATCACAAGTAGTAGCTCCTCTGTCATCCAGACAATACCTGATGGGTTCTTGTGTCTGATTACCAAAGGGAATCTAAAATGAGTTTTATGCAAATTTTTCTACAGTGAAACATTTTGTAAGTCATTACACTGAAAGGAACTTTTTCAAAACACTTGCAAAATAAAGTCAACTGATAATTCAAAAACATCTAAAGAAAGTAGGAGACAATTAAACTTTCTCATGAATTGCCAAGAACTCTACTTAGATATCCTTATATCATTTTGGATGTGGATGTAGATATTTTCCCTGGACTTTCCTTCCTCAACTGTCATTTCCTCCTCTTAAAAGTGAGTTTTAAGGCTATTTTTGGTCTGTTTCCTACTGCTTCTGAGGCATTTAAGTTATAGAACTTGATTTTTATGTTAGTATCATGAGAAATGGTTTCAACTCGGGGAAGCCCAAACTTCAAATACCTATGGAAGTAAGATTAATGTAGTTTGAATTTTGCAGGAAAATAACTTCAAAGGTGACATTTTTGTTGGAGGTACTGAAATATCTACAGTAATACTTTTAACAAGGGGTGAGTCTAGAGCACTGCTTGGAGCAAAGAAATCTAACACATCCTATAACTGTCTAAAGGCAAGCCAGAGGTGGATTTATGGGCCATACTTAGCACCGTCACCTTGAAGTGAGGCACTTTGAAAGGCTGAATGAAGATGAACAGTCAGTCTCTTTGGGGGAAAGTCTTTCCATTTATTTTTTTATTAGTTTTAAGAATGATACCATATTGTGTCATGGGTTGAACAGTGTCCGGTGAGAGTATCATGCTTTGCAAAGCATCCTTCATGTGTTTCCAGCCGCCACCGGGAAAGTGCTTGAGGAGAGAGCAGAGGAGAATGGGACATCCCTGAACTCTTTTGGAAGCATCAGAAGATTCCAACCTAATATGTTCTTCCTACTTCCCCACCCTCCTACCGCCACCCCGACTGGTTCCTCTGTCTTCTCTTGGTGTTTCCTATCACTTTCCAAAAGTTAAAGTAACTGGCAAATAAGAAGGTTGTGGTTTGAGTAATTGAGGTGAGAAACTTAGTATCATTATCCTTTAAAGGCACATCATATTATGTGGGAGCCTGGTAACAACTAGCCCATCAAAAAATAACCTGAAACCTAGAAGGTTTGACATGTCCTTAAAATTAAGATGATGTAATCTGTCACAACTAGTAGTAAATAAATCCTAGCTATCTGAGGCACCATATAGTATACATAAACAGCAATATTCTATTGTCATCATCTAATGTACTAATAGACTAGATCTTAATTATTCCAACCACAAAAAAGAAATGATTAGGATGTGATGTTATAGACATACTATTGTTGCAATAACAATCATATAAGCATATCAACTCAACATGTTGCACCTCTTAAATTTAAACAGTTGTGTCTGACTCTTTGTGACACCCCCATGTACTGCCACACCTGCATTCCTGTCCTTCACTATCTCACAGAGATTGCTCAACCTCATGTTCATCCAACCATCCCATCCTCTGTCACCCCCTTTCTTCCGGCCCTCAGACTTTTCTAAAGAGCTGGTGCTTAGCATCAGGTGGCCAAAGTATTGGAGCTTTAGCTTCAGCATCAGTCCTTCAAATGAATATTCAGGGTTGATTTCCTTTAGGATTGATTGGTTTGACTTCCTTGCTGTCCAAGGGACTCTCAAGAGTCTTTTCCAGCACCATAGTTCGAAAGCATCAGTTCTTCAGTTCTCAGCCTTCTTTGTGGTCCAACTCTCACATCCATACATGACTACTGGAAAAATCATACCTTTGACTAGATGAACCTTTGTGAGCAAAGTAATGTCTCTGGGTTTTAATATATTGTCTAGTTTTGTTACGGATTTTCTTCCAAGGAGAAAGCATCTTTTAATTTCATGACTTTGAAACCCAAGAAAATAAAATCTGTCACTGTTTCCATTTTTCCCCCATCTATTTGCCATGAAGTGATAGGACCAGATGCCATGATCTTGGTTTTTTGAATGTTGAGTTTTAAGCCAGCTTTTTTTCTCTTCTCTTTCTCTATTATCTAGAGGCTCTTTAGTTCCTCTTCAGTTTCTACCATTATAGTGGTACCATCTGCATATCTGAGGTTATTGATATTTCTCCCAGAAATCTTGATTCCTGCTGTGATTCACCCAGTCTGATGTTTCACATGATGTACTTTGTATATAAGTTGAATAAAGGGGGTGACAATACAGAGTCTTGATGCACTCTTTTCCCAGTTTTGAACCAATCTGTCATTCCATGTCCAATTCTAACTGTTGCTTTTTGACCTGCATACAGGTTTCTCAGAAGACAGGTAAGGTGGTCTGGTATTCCCATCTCTTTAAGAATTTTCCATAGTTTGTTATGATCTGCACAGTCAAAGGCTTTAGCATAGTCAATGAATAAACACAATGGTGGATTTCAAATATACTTCAAATTTTTTAAAGTGTAAAATCACCACTTAATCACAATGTATTTTTTCTGTATCTTGCATGATTGTTATTCTTTTGAGAGGCAGGGTAGAAAATTNAGCATAGTCAATGAATAAACACAATGGTGGATTTCAAATATACTTCAAATTTTTTAAAGTGTAAAATCACCACTTAATCACAATGTATTTTTTCTGTATCTTGCATGATTGTTATTCTTTTGAGAGGCAGGGTAGAAAATTCCTATTGGAAAAAAATTTATTCAACAATAAGGTTTTCAATGCTTGATTTACTATAATACCAATGATCATTACACCTGATTATTAGCAAGTGTTAATTAGCAAGGTGTGATCTCAATATAGTTACTGTTTAGTTATAGTATACAAATTGGCACTATGGAAAAATAACAAAGTACTTAATCCTTTGCCGAAATAATTTATGTTCCAGATAGGGAAGCTAGTATATGTTATAGATATCGATGTCTAATAACAATGTAATGTGACAAACAGGGCCACCTTTCTGGGTACACCACCTATGTAGTCTCGTGGTGCTGTGTACTCAGAGGGGTCCTCTCCTTGGCTTATGGTTCTGTTGTCTTGAAATTTTTTGAAAAATTTATACTAGGGCTCTTGTGTTTGGATTTTCTATTAATCCTAAGTCCAGTAATTATGTAACCAGTCCTAATGGTAAAGCACAATGAATAACTGATGTAGTGTTGCTTGAATAATACAGAGACTTGATTTTGTGTTTTGAGGATCGGAGGATAAGCTGGGGCTGGGGCTATGGGAAATGACTTCTCAGTGAATTTGTAGCTTAAGCTGAGCTTTGAATAATGTGAAGAATTTGGCTGGGCAGATGGAATGGAGGGGAGAGTATTTCAGGTGGGGAGAATTGTGCAAGCAAGTTTCAGGGACAGGAGTAAGAAGAGGATGCTGGGAACTGGATTGCCTGGATCAAAGGTTTTTGTATAGCAATTGTGAGAGACAAGGCTTAACTAGGTTTGTAGAGATCTTTAACCACTAAGATAAAAACTGTGTTTTCTACTATACAATTATGGCAGAACACGAATGGACTCAGAAAGATAAACTCAGCAGCAGAATTAAAGCTTAAATCTCGATAATTATCAAGGAAATAGAAAGAAGTGGCAGATGCAAAAGATGTGTTCAAGAAAGATGCATTGCGTGTGACACCACCTTGATTCTAGAGGCAGTGATGAAACCCTTGGCATCAATAAGAAAATCATGGTTGAGGGTAGAAAGTGGCAGATGTAAAGACTGATAGCATCATACATGGGGGCTTCCCTTTTGGTTCAGTGGTAAGGAATCTACCTGCAATGCAGGAGATGCGAATTCAATCCCTGAGTCAGGAGGATCCCCTGGAGAAGGAAATGGCAACCCACTCCAGTATTCTTGCCTGGGAAATCCCATGGACAGAGGAGCCTGGCAGGCTACAGTCCATGGGGTCACAAAGAGTCGGACATGACTTAGCAACTAAACAACAATCATCATATATAATTTGAAGATGAAATAGGTTAGCTTACACCTGAGTGGCCTTGTGGCTTCTAAACTAAAACCCTTCACTTACTTTGATATTTTACAAATATTTATAGAACGTATCATTTTGGACAAGTTCTTTAAATACGAAAGTATTTCTTCGTTGTGAAACTGAACCACAGCAAGTTTTTAATAGGTTAGCCCCCTGATCTCTTCACAAAAGAATATAATATTTGAATACCTTCTAAAGGAGTTATGGAGCAAAATCATTTGAATATGTGTCTACATCAGACATGCCCGCTGACAACAGAAACACATTCTGAATTCCTGTTTTGTATGAAGGTAAAGTGATTACATTCCATGCCCCACACAGTTATGAAGAGTTTTGATTTCAGTCACCTTTTCCTCCCTACTTTCCTGTGCATAATATGCTAAAATGAAATATTTATTGTACAACAAAAGTAAACCACCAATGCGATGCAAATGTGAAGCAAAGCTCAACTTTTCTTTTCTCTTCTTCTTTTTTTTTTATTCCTGAAAAGCAAGGATTTCAGGCTAGGTAAATTTATGCATCAGTGCCTTTCTTCCGTTTCCTCCTGATAACGTCTGATTGACACCCCTACAAGGATTACTTTTAAAGAAACCAGAATGAAGCCCGCAGCCTCATGTGGTTGGGCCTTAAACTGTCAATGCTTTATGTCCACTGAGGCCTGACTGATGCCACCAGCCACGGCGTGAAATGGAATCTATCACCTGTATACCCATGCTGCCGTGTTTTTAACTTGCATAATTAGATATCGTGAAGGAAAATCAGAAGTCAAGCTACTTGTAAATGCGCTTTCTAGCTCTCTCTTTTGGCATTTTTATAGACTTACAGGGACTATCCTAATGAAAATGGGTTACCCTTGCCTTTTTTCTTCTTTGCTTGAGGCCAAATATTGTGATTCTCCATTGATTTGTTGAGCAACTCCCAATTATTCCAGTTGTGATTTATCTAACACATTTGATTCTTTTTCAGTGTTCTATTCTGTTAATCACTTGACTGCCTTTCAAAGGATGGATAGAAATACAGAGACAAGGAGCACTTAAGTCAATTTTACCATATTACTGGGAAAAAAAAAAAGCACTATTTCTGTTCAAAGGCACATATAGTTATAAAAGATAGAAGCTGCTAACTAATATGAGACCCTCACTCCATGTAGCTTCAAATGATTGGTGCTTCCTTCATGATCACAGAGATCTGAAGAGTGATTTATGTAAACACAGATAATATATACTTTTATTTTAATGTTATTATTTTATAAATTAATAAGTTGCCACGTGAATTTTAAGTATCTGGTAACATATAAATGGATGCCCAAATCCCAAAACTCTACAAAGAAAAAAATGAAACTTAAAGATGAGTTTTATATGTAATGTATTTAAATTGGGCCACTATATTTTTACATGGCGTGGATTAAAGCTTATCAGTATATTCAGACTAAGCATTCTGACTGCTCTTGAGCCAGCTTTGATTGAAGAAAAATGACATGTTTTAGTTGTTATTCCTGGTGGCTCAGATGGTAAAGAATCCACCTGCAATGTGGGAGATCTGGGTTCACCCTGGGTTGAGTAAATATACTGGAGAAGCAAATGGCTACCCACTCCAGTATTCTGGCTTAGAGAATTTCATGGACTATAGAGTTCAGGGGGTTGCAAATAGTCAGACATGACTAAGAGACTCTCACTTTCGCTTAGTTGTTAGAGAGGTGATTAGCAATTAAAAAAATGAGAAATACTGGGCCTAGCAAGGAGAAAGTATCAAGCTAAAAATGGGAGAAATATGTGTACAGATAACTTACTAAAACTAATTTTGTCAAAAATTAAAGGACTTTCTAACTTGCTGGAAATAAATGATTTTAGGGCTAGGTCCTTGAAAGCTTGCCAAAGCAGTATATCTCTGGGGCAGCATGTGACCAAGCAAATATCAAAGACAGTGATGACAGATTTTGTTCACTGAGATACAGCTCACCTTAGCTTAACCTACAGAAGATGAGGCAAATGATGAACACCTTTCAGGTTCAAGTTTACATACTAGACCCAGTGAGAAATGCAGAGCGGTAAACTTTGCTACTATCACTTGGCATCACTAAGAAGAATGACTATAGTGAATATATTGCAGACGGTGGAGAAAACCTGGCTGCACTAAGTAGCAGTCAGGAGCTGAGGTCCGAAAGCATTTTGAGAAGCAGGAGATGGCTGAATGTGACAAATGCTGCCAAGAGGGTGAGGGAAGATGAGCGTTGGAAATTGGACTGGCCCTTGGGCTTAGTTGTAATGAGGTCGTCAGAGACCTCACTGAAGGTCAGTTTCTCCCCAGCAACAAGGGCACAAGCTGAACTAGATGAGCTTGAAAAGGGAGTTTTTTGAGAAGAACTGAGGGCAGTACATGAAAACATAGTTTAGGATCCAATATGTGACAAGGAGTTAAGATCACGAATCGACTGGTCAGATAATTTTATGGTGCTTATGAAAATTTAAGAAGCTTTTCAGATGATAAAAGGGTCACTGGACTTGAAATAGCTTCACTAGATATATACCTGATATGTAATCTCCATTGCTTTAAAAAAAATTCTTGTCCGCTTATCATTAGGCTACGAGCACATAACCACCTCTAGGTACATAGAAGCAAAGAGAAATTGAAGTAAAAGCGAGAGAGAGAAGAGAGAAAGAAAAAAAAAGAGGGGGACTGATAATTACCCAAGTGTGTGTATGTGCACACACAGATGCATATGACAACACTCACACACACACACACACACACACACACAAATACACTCACTAACAGTAATAGGAAGAAAGGCAGAGAATAATAGAAACACTGAGTTAGCCTTTCTGTGAACTACGTTTATACTCATGACCATTTTCTAATTAAAAATTCTAAATTTGGAATAGGAGATTTGCTCATTAGTCAGCCAAAGCATGTTTAATATTGTTATTTAGCAGAAACGTGTTTAATATTGCTCACATTCTAGCTTACACCGTGCAATACCACATCTGATCAAAGCAAGTATCTATTGTCATATTAAATGATTGATTAGAGAGTAGAAATTCAGCATTGAGAGAGTTAATGGTTGTAGAAAAAGACTGTTAATACATTCTTTTAAAAATGTGTCAGCAGGCATTAAATCTAAGAATCTAATGTTTAAATCACTCCTCTAAACAGCAGTATTATAAGTAAACTTGTTTTCCGACTAGAGTGAGAGAGTGGTGTGGAATATTCCATACTGTGTGAGGGCAGGGTTTCATCAAGAAACTCTTATGGTCATGCCAGCGCCAGGCATTGATAAGTGTGAAATTATCAGCCACTGAACATTGGAGGAATACATTTTTGCATCAAAGGTGCCCTTTACTCTTCAACCAGAAAACCAAACTGCTGATTCAAATGAGCAGATCACTTAAAATTAAGTGATTTTTCATCTGAAAATTCCATATGCTGTATTTAACTACCTATTTCTAGGGATTTACCTTTTTTTTTTTTTTTTT
>SJYV01025015.1:262386-309207 GCA_006410875.1 Neotragus pygmaeus | reverse complement strand
CTTTTTTTTAGGATTTACTTTTTTTTTTTTTTTTTTTTTAAGTAGAACTTGATTTTACTATCTTAGGAAAATTTCACTGAGAAAGGTTTATGTTAAACAAAAAACAACTCTGGGATGTCTATATTATTTGGTAAATATGTTTAATGCAAATTGACAAAAAGGATATATGTCACTGTGGGTCACTCTTGAATATTTGTTTTGGGGCTTTCTAGGTTGGATATGCAATCTCAGCTAAATGTTTTGAAGAAGGAGGAATCAAATAAATTGCCCTATTTGGGGTCTTTCTCATCTGTATACAGTTGTGCAGCTCTAGTAGACCTGAAAATTGCCCAGAGACAAACTTAAAAAAAAATAGAGTGCTTTTGAGGCAGAAAATTGCTTTTCTGCAGTGTAGTCTAAAGGACAGACAGTGACAAGAGGACAAGGAGTTGTCACCACGCAATGTATTGTAAAGCATATCCTCCATAACAAAGAGGATAATTTGTTTTGTTTTTCCTTATTAGACCACTAAAGGATTTGGTGCAATAACTTTATGGTTTTGATTTAAACCCTGGAAAGCAGATGCACAATTAGATTTTTGAAAGTCCATCTCTAACCTACACATGATGCTTAGTTTCGATGGAATATAAATAGCTTAATATAGTTGATCATTCACTTTTTCCCAGTTTCTTCCATTGTCCTAATTGTTTGGGCTTTGGGATAAAATATAAACTCATTTTCAATCGCCTTGGTTTTTGTGTATATAAGTCAGTTCCATAGTAGCATTTCAACAAGGCTTTTGTAGTGTAATATTAAAAAAAAAAAAAAAACCTAGTATTTTATGTATTTGGATTGGCCCCTTGATGTTTTGGAAAGATTTTTTATGTGGCTTAATTTCCATTTTTATGGTGGTGTGAAGGAAAAATGGGAGAAAATATGTCTTTTGTGTGTTAAGGGATTTGAAACTCCTTTGGGCCTGTTATCATGTTAATGAGACAGTTGAGAGATATCAGGATTCTGTGTATTAATCTTAGCAGGCATTTGCTCACCAGAACTGCTCATTTAGAGTTTTAATAGCATTAGCTGTGAATTTGCACAAAATTAACAACAACAACAACGAAAACCAGCTCTACAGCATGGATCTATAATATCAAATGTTTATAAAAATCTATTTAAAGTATAAGGATAAAATATTTCCATTAAAAAAAATGTACAGTTTTGAAAGGCCACTCTTTAATTGCTCATTCTAAATAGCTATATATCTGATCACGAAGTCTGCTCCAATGCTAATATTCTTTAAGTAATTTTTTTTTTAAGTTGAAATTTTTTTTTTTCATTTAAAGCCTATTTCTCTTGCCCTACACTGATACTCTAATGTGTGTAGGGCAGTCATACCAGTAGATTTGACAAGCTGGACATTCTTCACTTGGCAACTTCTACTAAATGATTCAACTATAAATTCATAGTGTGGAAGGGACATAAAGACTCATCCAGGCCTGCACTCACATGCCCCATGAAGAATCACTACCATTTAATTAAAAAGAAGTATCCCAAGTTCACTTCTATTTTCTCATTATCCTAGAGATGCTAAGTACCAATAATTTCTTTTTTTTCCCATTTTCTTTCTTCTAAGTTATGTATCATATTTGTACTACACATCTTTTTTTTTGATAATTCATTGTTCTTTCATTCAACAAATTTCTTGAATATTTATAAGAAATACTACATACTATGGATTGGTCTCCCAAGTGGTGCTAGCAGTAAAGAACATGCCTGCCAATGCAAGAGACATAAGAGACACAAGTTCGACCCCTGGGTCAGGAAGATCCCTTGGCGGAGGGCATGGCAACCCACTTCAGAATTCTTGCCTGGAGAAACCCATGGACAGAGGAACCTGGTGGGTTATATTCTATAGCGTCACAGAGTCAGACACAACTGAAGCAACTTAGCATGCAGCATGCAAGAGAAAACTGCTTATCTGGGGGATGTCTCTCATGATCCTAAATCACTGATCTATGAAGTGGTGATGGACAGGGAGGCCTGGTGTGCTGTGATTCATGGGGTCGCAAAGAGTCTGACACAACTGAGTGACTGAACTGAACTGAACTGATGGTTTACAATGAGTCTCCATTTTGAATGATAATTACAATCTATTTCTGTACAGTTGTGTCCATGTACATCATTTCCACTGAAATGTTGACAAATGTCACCCAGATAAACTTTGCTTACAAATTTCACAGGGAATCAATCCATAATTAGGCTGCCCCCTAAAATCTACTGTAGACTATCCTACAAAACAGCATTGCACAGTGACATTCAGCAGGGGGGCCCTGTCTTCATTAGGTGGGGATGTGCTGAGCCGTGTGTACCCTGGCTGTTACAGCTTCTTGCTGACACGTGCCACCGCCTCCAGCCTGCTCACCTTCCTCTGTCCATTGTAGTTCTTATCCTCTGACTCCTTTGGTGCAAAATGCTCCATTATTTTCAATTTGTGTTATGCCCATCTCCTGCCTCAGCCTATTAATCCATGCCAGCCACAGAGACAAAGGGAAACATATGATCGCACTGTCAGTATCAACACAGTTGAGTTTCAATCGCAGATTCTGAGGACTTTGCCAGAAATGTACTTGGAAGACTTGTATGGTCTAAGTGGCCCTTGGTTCACAGATGGGCTATCTCGTGCCAAGATCTGTGACAAGCAGTGCAATAATAACAGAAAAATTACACACATACCAGGGACTGTGATAGGATCTTATAAAATATTAGCTCAAGTATAACTTGTCTGTTTTAAAGGGCTTCCTATCTAGGATGAACGTATAAAATTCTTCACTTTTTCTGGATCAAAATTTACTCATCATTATAAAATCTACCCATAGAAAATTATGTTTTTAGCTTGATTGGGGAGGTTTACTCTTGAATTTTAATCACAGGAAAGGAAAGTAAAAGCCATGGCTATTTAAAATACCACCATCTTATCCTCTTAATGTCCCATCTTGCAAAGACAAATTTGTCGCTAAGTTAATATTGTCAATTTGCTAACAAACAATTTAGAGGGGAAAAAAAAAATGTGCCAGCCCATCTAGATGGTAGTTCCAAGGTGCTGTCCAAAAGTTCTCAGGAACTTCCAATAAGAGCCAGGACCTGGGGCACACAGGCTATTCACCCCACCTCACTCTTAACTTTTTATTTTTCTTTTTTAATGTGTTATAATAATTGGCTTCCTTAAAAAAAAAAAAAAGTGTATTTGAGGAAAGAGTTTTGTTGCTAAAAGTTTGGAATTCAGGGTGGAGTTGCACTAGAGAAGATGACTGTCACAAGATAGGATCTCAAAATATCTTCAGAATTATCAATGAAATTAAAGCATATTTATGCTCAGTCTCCCAGTCATGTTGCATTATTTGCACCCTCATCGACTGTAGCCTGCCAGGCTCCTCTGTCCATGGGATTTCCCAGGCAAGAATACTGAAGTAGGTTGCCATTTCTTTCTCCAAAAGCATATTTATATAGGAAAAAAAAAAGTTAATCCTGTCTGTTATGAATATAATACAAATGCTAAGTATTAAGTGTTTTAAAGCTCATATTTTAGTATATCGTCATGTGTGCTCTATCTATTCACTATATCTGTATCAATTCCCTTTGAGTAAACTATTCAGTTTAACATATTTATTATTTAATAATTCTAAATATAAATTAATTATAAATTTTAGAATCCTGTAAAATATACTTAGATCAAAAAGCAAGAGTATGCAAATAACTGTATCTTGTATTAATATAATTTTCAGATTAATATACATGCTTCTTTAAAATTGTGCCTCAAACCACATTTTGAAAAATCAACATAAAAAAAAAATTTTTAATCTTAGACTTTATACTATTCTGATAATTTTTTTTTAAGTTCAGTACTTAATAATCAAAAGTAGTACAAAGTGTCTGATAGAATTCTACTGTGAAAGAGCTAATGCCTATCCTTCTAAAACTCTTTAAAACAATTGCAGAGGAAAGAACACTTTCGAACTCATTCTATGAGGCCCATCACCTCTGGTTTTGATATGCAAACCAGACAAAGACAATTCAAAAAAAAAAGAGAACTACAGGCCAGCATCACTGATGAACATAAATGCAAAAATCCTCAGCGAAATTTTAGCAAACAGAATTCAACAACACATGAAAAAGCTCATATGCCATGATCAAGTTGGATTTATTCCAGGAATGCAAGGATTCTTCAATATACACAAATTAATCAGTGTGACCCACCATATTAACATATTGAAGGATAAAAACCATATGATAATCTCAATAGATGCAGAAAAAGCCTTTGGCAAAATTCAATACCCATTTATGATTAAAACTCTTCAAAAAATGGGCATAGAAGGAACCTACCTCAACATAGTAAAGGTTTTATATGATAAGCCTACAGCAAACATTATTCTCTATGGTGAAAAAGTGAAAGTATTACCCCAAAGATCAAGAACAAGACAAGGGTGTTCACTTTCACCACTACTATTCAACATAGTTTTGGAAGTCCTAGCTACAGCAATCAGAGAATAAAAAGAAATAAAAGGAATCCAGATCATAAAAGAAGAAGTAAAGCTCTCACTGTTTGCACATGACACGATACTGTACATAGAAAACCCCAAAGATGGTATCAGAAGATGGTTCGAGCTAATCAATGAATTTAGCAAAGCTGCAGGATACAAAATTAATACACAGAAATCACTTGCACTTCTAGCAAAGAAAAATCAGAAAGTAAAATTAAGGAATCAATCCCATTCACCATTTCAATAAAAAGAATAAAACATCTAGGAATAACTTACCTAAGGAGACAAAAGAACTATACACAGAAAATTGTTAGAAACTGATGAAAGAAGTTCAAAGATGACATAAACAGATGGGAGAGATATTCCATGTTCCTGGGTAGAAGGAATCAATACTCTGAAAAAAGACTATAATACTAAATGCAATCTACAGATTCAATGCAATTCCTATCAGATTATGAATGGCATTTTTCACAGAACTAGAACAAAAATTTTCACAGTTCATATGGAAACACAAAAGACCTTGAACAGCCAAAGTGGTCTTGAGAATGGAGATGGAGGAATCAACCTTCCTGACTTCATATTAAACTACAAAGCTACAGTCATCAAAACAGTGTGGTACTGGCACAGAAACAGAAATATAGACCAATGGAACAAGATAGAAAGCCCAGAAATAAACCCATGCACCTATGGGTACCTTATTTTTGACAAAGGAGGCAAGAATATACAATGGGGTAAGGACGGCCTCTTCTAAAACTGGTGCTGGGAAAACTGGGCAGCTAGATGTAAAAGAATGAAATTAGAATACTTCCTAACACCAGACACAAAGATAAACTCAAAATGGATTAAAGACCTAAATGTAAGACCAGGAACTATAAAACTCTTAGAGGAAAATATAGGCAGAACCCTCAATGACATAAATCAAAGCAAGATCCTCTATGACTCATTTCCTAGAGTAACGGAAATACAGACAAAAGTAAACAAATGGAACCTAATTAAACTTAAAAGCTTTTGCACAGCAAAGGAAACTATCACCAAGGTGAAAAGACAGCCCTGAGAATGAGAGACAATAATAGTAAATAAACTGACAAAGGATTAATTTCCAAAATGTACAAGCAGCTCATACAACTCAATACCAGAAAAACAAGCAACCCAATCAAAATGTGGGAAGAAGACCTAAACAGACATTTCTTCAAAGAAGACATACAGATGGCTAACAAACACATGAAAAGATGCTCAACATCACTCATTATTAGAGAAATGCAAATCAAAACTACAATGAGATATCACCTCACACCAGCTAGAATGTCAATCATCAAAATGTCTATAAACAATAAATGCTGGAGAGGGTGTGGAGAAAAGGGAATGTTCTTGCACTGTTAGTGGTACAGTGGAAAACGGTATGGAGATTCCTTAAAAAACTGGGAATAAAACCACCATATGACCCAGCAAACCCACTCCTAGGCATATACCCTGAGGGAATCAAAACTGAAAAAGATACATGTATCCCATCGTTCATTGCAGCACTATTTACAATAGCTAGAACATGAAAGCAACCTAGATGTCCATTGACGGATGGATAAAGTGTGGTACATATACACAATGGAATATTACTCAGCCATAAAAAGGAATGCATTTGAGTCAGTTCTAATGAGGTGGATGACCCTAGAGCCTATTATACAGAGTGGAGTAAGGCAGAAAGAGAAAGATAAATATCGTATAGTAACACATATGTACAGAATCTAGAAATATGGTACTGCAGAATTTATTTGTGGTGCAACAATGGAGAAACAGACAAATAGACTTATGGACATGGGGTAGGGGAGAGAGGAGGAGAGGGTTAGATGTACGGAAAGAATAACATGGAAACTTACATTACCATATGTAAAATAGATAGCCAATGGGAATTTGCTGCATGGCTCAGGAAACTCAAACAGGGGCTCTGTACCAACCTCGAGGGATGGGATGGGGAGGGAGATGAGAGGTTCAAAAGTGAGGGGATATTTGTATACCTATGGCTGGCTGTTGTTGAGGTTTGACAGAAAACAACAAAATTCTGTAAAGCAATTATCCTTCAATTAAAAAATAAACTTTTTAAAAATTGTAAAAAAAAAGTAATTCAAGTGTTGTCTCGTTTATCAGATGACTGTAGTGCTAACAGTCATTAATTTGATTTAATTAATAATTTGATTTATATTAAATATTTGGAATATTTTGAAACACTGAGCAACTTTGCATAGCACTGTGCACCTTGACTGCCTGAAGCAATAGTGAAATATACATACTGGATGTTTCAAAATTTTTTAAATATTGTCATTTTGTTAATTACCTGAGGTATATTTGAAATATTTATTTTAGTGACTCTAGAAATGTGGGCAAATGCTTAATTATGTTGGACACATATGTTACCCCAAAAGATATATAAAAATTTATAATATTGTACAAGAATTCTTATATATATATATTATTATTATATATAATATTCTTACACAAATTCTTCTACCACAACTTGGCATCCAAAAAGATATGAGTGAAGAAAGTGAAAATAAGGTTTCCAGTAATCACTGAGTGAACTGAGCTTGATAAAGATTAGGGGTGGGTTGCCTGCATTTCCACTTCTTCTTTGCCCAAATGCCAGACAGAATTTTAAATGCAGATCATTTTTCTTGGGCTCAACAATTTCTGTCTTGTTTGGAGGATTTTCCCCAATCTGTATAAATACCACATGGTATACAGTGGATACAGGGCTTCCCAGATGGCTCAGTGGTAAAGAATCCACCTGCCAATGCAGGAGGTGTGAATTCAGTCCCTGGGTCAGGAAGATAGATCCCCTGCAGAAAGAAATGGCAACCCACTGTTGTATTCTTGCCTGGGAAATCCCATGGAAAGAGAAGTCTGGTGGGCTACAGTCCGTGGGGTCACAAAAGAATCAAACACAACTTAACTACAGCCACAAATTTTAAACAATAAAATTCTCTAATAAGTGTGTTAGCCTTACCCTTATTTATCTCAGGTCTCCCGCTCTTCTTTTGGCATCTTTATGTATGGAAGATAACTCAGTGTCCCACTTAAAAGATTATGACTGGTCAAAATGAGACTTTAACTTTTATTTTCAAATAACATTTGTGCCTTTTCTAAATAATCTGTGTTTTCATCCTCTTCCTACCTATTTCCTCCTTCTTCTCTTCCTCCCTGCTCTGCTCTCCTACCTTGTAAAACTGACTCTCTCTTTCTGCCCTTCTTTTTATGATCTCCGACACTTTCTTTCTTGTTCACTTTGGGATCTTATTCTACCAATGAGTTCTCTCTATTAGCTATTATTTCCATGCTAGGAAACTAAGTCCCTACATTATTAAAAACAATTCTGGATCAACAGGTTCAAAGGTCAGTCAACCAAAGTTAACTGTATTATTACAGGAAATGCTTCTTGCATGCGTGTAGCTTGAAGAATATTGACATTATCTATGTCCTTGTCTTACTAGTTTACGGAGGTTAGATCTCTTTCAGTCAAAAGAAAAATAATAGTATTCAGATTTAGCACACATCGATTATAGACAAGATAACATGTTTAGCCCTAATATAAGCATGTTGTTTAAAATCCTGAAACTAAGTATTGAACAAATCTATTTTTTTTAATCCGCTGAATAAAATACATAAGAAAATAAAAAATAAAGAGGGCTCATTTCTTAATAATGGCAAAGTAATTAACATTTTCATTGAAAAAATTCTATCAAAAATTTTGATGCAAATTCTGCATTTTAATAAGATTATGTTTCATTAGATCTATCAAAGTACCTGCATACAAACTAAAAAATTCCTCAAAGTCTAATTAATGCAAAACAAAAAAACAAACTGCCTCCTCAAGAATCTATTTGCAATATGACCTTTAATGCCTACACCGTCCTATGTGGTAGCCCCTAGCCAATGTGTTCCTACTCAAATTTGAGTTAAAATTAAAATTTAGAATTTGTTTCTTCAAATGTAATAGCCACATGCCAGGTATTCAATAGACACAACAGGCCAGTAGCCACCTTTTGGAAAGTATAGGTTTATAGAAACTTATATCATTGCAGAAACTTCTATGAGATGTTTTTGCTTTAAATCTTTCAGAACCTACTTATAAAGTGATAGCAAATACTCAGAAAGTTGATAAGGAGGTTATATGAGAGCATGTGCATGAAAACATAGTCCACTAACGTCAGTTCAGTAAAAAATGTTTTCTTTCCTGTCTTCCTTCTTACTCTGGAAACTTCCATAATTATGATTATTCCATAAATTGAGAAGCAAACCATCCATGGAAAGATATGTGAGATCATAGAACTATTGTTCTTCTGACTTTTAAAATGTTTTTATAGATGCCTTTCTTTTTTGACAATCTTAACTATATTTACCATTTTACTAACTATCTCAAGGTGGTAGTGGTTATCATTTTGTGTGTGTGTATAAAGTTCACTGAAAAATCAAAAGGACCATGGTACAATATTTTTCTGAAATATTTAGAGTAATATTTTGATCTACTTTTCCCAAAAGCAAAGACTTAGAATAGACTCTACAGCCATTAAGGTGTCCGTCTGCAAGCATCCTATCAATGACCACTAAGCAGTTACTCTCTAAAGCCGGCTGAACCGCACCAGTCTCCTCTTCCATTCTCACTTTTGGCAAAAATGAAGAGAGGGAATCCATTTTAGACTCCATCCTTACCAGCACAGAGAACTTTGATCTGAAGAATCAAAGCGTTGCCCCAAACCAGCAAAACACAAAAAAATAACAACCTTTTAATTTCTTATTGAGTCATTGAATTGAAGCTAGTTGGAAATTTCTACAACTAGATAGATGGATTCTAAAGCTTGACTTGCAGTTGTCGTTTTTTTCCCCCATCATTAATTGATATTTCCACAACTGTAAATAGGAAAGGAAGGGAGGGAATCGGGGAGGACAGTGGAGGACGATGATGAGATTGTAAAGTGGCTGGAGTCAGTTCCAGAAGCCTCGAGGCTTTCAGGTTGGTCCAGCCAGTCCCTGTGGTGCGGGGATCAGTATTACATTGTCAGGAGGATGAACGAGGCTATCGTTTTTTGTTTTTTTTTCCCCTCTCTTCATCTCTCATTTCCACTGCTCTCTGGGTTAAGCTCTCAGGGTGAAGTACTCCCAAGGAGAGCTAGAAAATTTGTACAGCTCTTGCCATAAAAGAGCCCAGGAACCCGAAGAGTCAAACACAGCCTAAAATTAGCCTTACAGGTGCTAAATATCCTATCGGGGCAGCCGCTTCTGCAAGTGGAAAACAAACATTGATTAAAGAACCTAATAGCATGTTTTGCTTTGATAATTGCAGAAGCTGTGGGAAAGAATACGCGTTCTCCGGATCGAACTTTGCTAAATGGGGGTCAGTAGCTTTAAGCTTTTTATAGTAGAAGCTCAGCCCTGCAGTAAGTGAATATTTTAACCACAGGAACACTGAAAATTCAATGATATTTTCATAATTGCATTTCGGATAGTCAATAAACACTGTAACCTGAAGTAGCCTGCTTTGAAGCAAACTTGATTGCCTCACTGAAAACATTATGCCACCTAATATTAATAAACCTAACTGCTGAACTCTGAATATAATAGGACAATTACCTCCAGGAAGCATTAGTATTCATTATACCCAAAACATTGGTTTGTGTAGACAGCTGCAGACACAATGCTTGTAGAACAATTATGGTGCAAGCTATTTGAATTTTCTTGCTCGTCTGAAATACTTGTGTCTAAAATACTTTCTTCTAATAATGTCCTGGCTAAATAAAAAATATATTTACTTATTTATGTGTATAGATAAAATACAGATGCAGAAACATAATTACTAAACTCAATGAGATTTATCAAAAGAGAGACTGTGAATTTATACATATTTTTCTTTTGTAGCCAAAGTATTTCATAGAAATAATAATACATTTAAAAATAGATATTAGACTTTGGAAGGGCTTTATACTTAACCAATGTAACTGAAATATCTTCTTTAATTCTTTGGCTTCTATTTGGGCTATTGGTTGCTTCTCTTTACTTGAGTATGTGTATTAATTTCAGAATATCCTAAAATGATGAAGAAAAAGAGATTCATTATAACCAATCTTCTAGAACAGAGTGTAGCTTTAAAACTAAAATTTTTGGATAACGTTCAAAAAGTAATAAATACCACCCCAAGTTCCTCAAATGTTGCTTCTTAGAAACCAAATACATCCTGATTTAGAATATAACATGCAGAACTGATATCTCTCACAAATCCTAAGTAATTGATGAAACCACACAGAAATCCCAGATAAGTAAAGGACTACTTAAAAGGGAAATAAACTAGAACCGATTATGGCATGAAGAAGGTAACCAGCAACAATTAAGTTCGCAAAAGTATCAAAGTTCCTTTCCCCTCTCCAACCCTTCTAATGCTTAGCGCTCACCTAAGGTGTGTTGCTGTTTAGTCACTAAGTCATCTCCAACTCTTCTGTGACCCAGTGGACTGTAGCCCACCAGGCTCCTCTGTCCATAGGATTCTCCAGGCAAGATGATTGGAGTGGGTGGCCGTTTCCTCCTCCAGGAGATCTTCCTGACCCAAGGATTGAACCTGCCTCTCTTGTGGCTCTTGCATTGGCAGGCGGAATCTTTATCACTGGGCCACCTGGGAAGCCCGTGGTGTCCGCGACTGGAATCTAACTGAAGTAGCTTGCATGTTATCACTGGAAGGATTCCAGGGTCTAGAATTTTTTAAATTCATAGTATGGGCCTTCAATAATCAGTTCCAACAGCTGTGATACAGAAAATAAGGGGCACTGAGGGATCTGACAAAATCAAGCTTTGGTCAGTTTTATCCAGTCAATGCAAAGGTTATTTGAAGCACGATTATAGACTGCTTTCGTTCTTTGCATGAAGGAAGAGAGAAAGAACATGTTTCTGTCAGATATATTTAATTGTTATTAATTTAAATCAATTTTGCAGTTACTTTTACTGACTCTTAGTTCACATCTCTCACTGTGTTCTTTCGTCTGCTTTTTATGCTTAGGAAGGAAAACCTCAAGAGCATTATTAATTGGGTTTAAAATATAGAATGCAAAGTATACATTGTCCATCATTTCTCTTTCCTTAGACAGCTAAACAAATTGATTGGTGTTTCTTTTATATTTTGATTATAAAACCAATGATATTAGTTATAAATGATGTAGAATATATAAGAAAGTAAAATTAACAAATTTAAGTCACTTCAATTTTACCACCAGAGATAATTGAGAACATTAGGATAATTTTTAAGAATCTTTTTCTAGGTATATATGTATATCATGTATATTTACTATGTTTTGAGCATTTTCTGAGGCTATCAGACATTCTTGAATACTTGCTATTAACTGTTACTGACTGCATAATTTATTTAGCCAGTGTTGGACAATCAGATTATTTCTAATTTTTTTCACTAGCTAATTTTGTATTTTTAATTGGAATATAATTAACATATAACATTATTTACTTAAGTTTAAAACATAATGATTTGATATTCATGTGTACTCAGAGATGATCACTATAATAAATGTAGCTAACATCTATTGCCATATAGGGTTACAAAAAATCTTTTGTGTGTGTGATGGGAACTTTAGGAGTCTACTCTCTTAGCAACTTTCAAATATGCAGTGCAATTTTATTAACTGAGGTCACTATGCTGTACGTTTCGTCCCCATGACCTATATATTTTTTAACTGGAAATTTGTACCTTTTGATCCTGTTAATCAATTCTGTTCACTCTCTACTCTCCCCTGACTCTGGCAAGTCACCAATTTATTCTATGTGTCTATGAGATTGTTTGTTTATTTTTGTGGTTCCACATTGGAGAAGGAAATGGCAACTCACTCCAGTATTCGTGCCTGGAGAATTCCATGGATGAACCTGGTGGGCTACAATTCATGGGTTCACATGGTTCCACGTGTAAGTGGTAGCACATGGTATTTGTCTTTCTCTATGTGTCTTATTTAACTTAGCCTGATTCCCTCAAGGTCCATCCATGTTGTCACAAATGGCAAGATTTTGTTCCCTTTGAAGGCTGAATAGTAATCCACGGTGTGTGTCTGAGTGTGTTTTGAGCCATAGTTGCTTTAACCATTCATCTATTGATGAACGTTGAGGTCATTTCCATATTTTAGGTCTCGTAAATAAGACTGCAGTGGATGTAGGGTGCAGATATCTTTTTGAGTTAGTATATTCAGTTTCTTTGGATAAATATCCAGAAATGGAATTGCTGGATCGTAAAGTAGGATCTCTTTAATTTTTTGAGGAACCTCCATACTGTGTTCCATAGTGGCTGTACTGGTTTACATTCCTACCAACGGTGCACAGAGTTTCTTTTCTTTGCATCCTCACCAGAACTTTTTATTTCTTGATTTTTGATAATATCCATTCTAACAGTTGTCAGGTGATAGCTCACATATTTATTTATTTATTCCAGCAGAAGTCTTGTTTCTCCACTCTTGGACAAAGATATGGCCAATGATTTAATCTCTCTGATCTGTATTATTTGCAGGATGAGCGCATCCCTTCACCTGTATAATACAATATAAATTTTTATAGTTTAATTTTTTAGTTAGTCAAATTCACCATTTTTAATGAACCCATCATTATTTCACTGTAAATATAAAGATTTATATATATGCTGCTGCTGCTGCTAAGTCACTTCAGTCCTGTCTGACTCTGTGCGACTCTATAGACGGCAGCTCACCAGGCTCCCCCATCCCTGGGATTCTCCAGGCAAGAACACTGGAGTGGGTTGCCTTTTTTTTCTCCAGTGCATGAAAGTGAAAAGTGAAAATGAAGTCACTTAGTCGTGCCAGACCCTCAGCGGCTCCATGGACTGCAGCCTTCCAGGCTCCTCCGGCCATGAGATTTTCCAGGCAAGAGTACTGGAGTGGGGTGCCATTGCCTTCTCCTATATACATATGTGTATATATATATACATATATACCTTTGTGGTAAAGTCCTACCCCAAGTGAAAATATGCACAGATGAGTAACTGAGTGGAACCCTGCCTATCTTTATATTTCTGGTTTTCAAAACTTAACAAAGTGAAGCAGAAATCACATCATAAACTTATAAACATTATTTCCGTAGTCTGAATAATATTTTCCAGCAAATGTAAAAGTCCTGTTACTGGGAACCTGTTAGGGGAACAGTATGTGCTATAATCTGCTCACCAAAACATAACAGAATAATCCATCCTTGATCATTTGATTTATGCTACTATGTAGTTCTGATTATAAGTATGGAGACATGAACAATATTCTATATACATTTCCTGATGGATTTTTAGCACCTGTCTCTTCTTTTACATTTCCTTGGAAATGTCTGCCTTTTATATTAGAGTCTGAAGATGTTATAAACATAATCTATCCACAGATACAAAATGCATGCAAGATAATAGCCCCATTCACCACCATTAAATTAGGATGTAAATATCGAATACCAGATTAGGAAAGTAAAATAATGACAACTTTGTTCCTAAATACTTGAAGATACAATGGATCTCTTACAAACAGTAAAAACCAGATGATAAACAGTCGGTTTTATATATTTCCTATACGCACTTTCTAGGGCTTCCTTGCTGGCTCACTTGGTAAAGAATCTGCCTGCAGTGCAGGAGACCCCGGTTCATTTCTTGGGTCAGGAAGATCCCCTGGAGAAGGGATAGGCTACCCGCTCCTGATTCTTGGGTTTCCCTTGTGGCTCAGCTGGTAAAGCATCTACCTGCAATGCGGGAGACCTGGGTTCAATGCCTGGGTTAAGTCTACCCACTCCAGCATTCTGGCCTGGTCGCGAAGAGTCATTCAATGCCTGGGTTAGGAAGATCCCCTAGAGAAGGGATAAGGCTACCCACTCCAGGATTCTGGCCTGGTCACGAAGAGTCGGACACAACTGAGTGACTTTCACTTTCACTTTCATATGCACTTTCTACTGTATTCAGTAAATCATCTGTTTCAAGTTTTAGGTTTATTATATTCAACACACAGAGGCCAACTGAAATGAAATAATTATAGTATCTAAGAGAGTACTTGGAATAATTTTAGAAACAATATAAAAGTTAGATTTCATATTTTGTAGCACAAATGTGCACCTGGCACCATGTTCCCTTTCAGATGTCACCCTATGTGGCTATACTATCTAAGGCCAGGATATTTCCAGGAAGAAAGGGTCTCATACCCTCCCCAGGAATATCTTTTTAATTTTAAAAATTGCATCCTCTATACATTTAATAGCCTCCTCCAAGGGATACAAAATAATTTTAAAGTCTTATTGTATTTTCAAGTTTCTTACCATCTGTTTGAGGAGACAAGGTTAACACACATGAAAGAAATAGAGATGTCAGTACACAGATGCAACCAAATGCTGCATCTGATAAATCACTAGGCCTAGGGAGAATTTAAAAGAGAAAAGGAGACCCACATGGACCAGAGTCAGAAGGCTTCACAAAAGAGGTGGGCTTGTGGCAAGCCTTAAAGGAACACATTTTCCATGGAAAGAAAATTCAGAAAGTCAGAGTTAATCCAATAAAAACAGGAAATATCAAGAATATTGACTAAAAATAGGTTTATATGTCAGCTAATTTGGCTACCTGATGTGAAGAACTGACTCATTGGAAAGACCCTGATGCTTGGAAAGATTGAAGGAGGGAGAAGAAGGGGACGTCAGAGGATGAGATGGTTGGATGGCATCACCGACTCAATGGACATGAGTTAGAGTAAGCTCTGGGAGTTGGTGATGGACAGGGAAGCCTGGCATGCTGCAGTCCATGGGGTCCAAGAGTCGGACACGACTGAGCGATGGAACTGATGTCAGCCTAAAGATGAAAGCCAAGTTGCATAATTAGAATGGGACCAAATTGAGATTCTGGAATATATATAGATATGAATGGACTTTCACTTTAGGAATTCTTAAACTAGTGGGAATTCCTAGTCAAATGGAATTTCTTTGGTGGTAGAGACTCCAAGAAAACTTGTTGAAATGATCTATTACAAAGTATAGTAGTTATTTTCTATGAACGGCATTGTTGAAAATGTTCTAACATCCACCTGTTTTTCATAACGCATATGAACATCTGTCTTTTTAAAAAGCCCCTCCATAATAGTGAGATTTATAGCATGTTATGATTTATTTTTATGCAGGGTGATTGTTTGTATTAAATGAAAATATGCAGAATTAGCCATTCCAACAAGATTATAGCCAAAATTATATTTAGTGGGTAAAGTAATAATAAATCATAATAAACAAGAACTCCTTTCCTGTATTGTTAAAGTTCCCAAGCTTTAGAATGGTCAGTTTTTTAAACATCCAAGAGGAACATAAGGTGGCTATATATATATATATAAGGTCAAAAATATTAAGGTTATTTTTCCTTCTTCACACACACACACGCACATACATACATATATATATATATATATATGTATATATATATATATATAACAGGAGTTGGAGCCAAATAGCCCCAATTAATCCAGCACTATCTGGCACCATTGGCACTCCCTGCTGAGAAGAAACCCAGGTCTGATACAAGCGAAAGGTCTGAACTGGCTCTTTATCTGGCTTTTCCCCAGGTGAGCCTTAAGGGCAGTACCTGGATTGTGTTCTAGGGACAGCTAACTGCGAGTTGCTGGTGTCATCCTCAGTTAGTGGGTAGAGAAAAACCGAGATACAACCTTGCCCCCAGATTTAAGAAGAAATTTGAGATGTACGTGTGTATGCATGTGTGCCTATGCATGGAGTTTATTTGCTAAGTTGCTGAGTCTTTTCAAAAAATTCCATGAATCTTCAATTTTGCTTTTGTGTGAGAATGTACACACTCTTAAAGTTTGTAGCTAAGGGCATGCTTCCCTGCTATCCATTTGTATTAAAGAATGTTAGGCTCACCTCCACATCTCTAAGGCTTTCCTTGTTGTTGTTGTCCCCCCCTCCTCCACCCCCCCAACCATTGGCAATTCAGTGTCAACAGTTTTGGGACCAAACCTTACAGGAATTTTTTCAAAACCATCTGAAGTTTTATTCAAAGAAAAGCAAATTTCTTAATAAGATGCTAAGAAATCAGTAGGTCTGGGTGCTTTGGCAAGCCAAGGCTAAAATTTCATTTTATCCTTACTATCATGTTCAAATAGTCACTTGCTGACATTTATTATAAGGCTGAATTTTCCTTAATAACCAGAAATCGAATAAATTGCTCTTTGGTGAGGAACTCAGTACATTTTGGAAGCCTTTCATCTTTTTGTTGATACAAATAACTATTTCATTAACATGGATATTTGTAGGTTATTTAGGAAGTTTTTAGAGTAAAGAGATTTTAAGATAAATAAGGTGCTTTTTTTTAATAAGGAAAGTTTTTCTTCAAATAAATTCCACTAATACTCCATGCTTGAATAATCTTAAGAACTATTGTGTATTTGAGGAGTGTTAGAATTTTATCTGAAATTATTTTCAGTACTATGAACTGAGTGTTTCCTTTCCCAATTCCTACAATTGAACAACAAATTGGTTGCCTCTGTACTTCCATAGCCCTCAAGGCAACATATGTTATTAAACCACAGACAGTCACCAGGGAGAGCCATGAACATGTGGGAAATTAGGGCTCCTAAGTAGAGAGAGAAGTTGGTAAATCTATAAAACTGTAGAAAATCTCTCTCTTGGGTCATCTCCCTACTTTAAATTATCCCTGTTAACCAAAATAAACCTAAGGAATCTTTCCACGGTTAATGCGCTTTGATATATTTTGTTCAGTTGTGGTCAGGAGGTCTGCCTTACATGTCTATAACAGATGTTTTCTCTGGGCACTCAGTGATATTGATTTTATGGGCAAAGGGGTATGATCAATGGCGCGACAGTTGGCAGCCTAAAAATGATTGAGGCAGAAGTGCCATAATGAGGAGCTAACCTCCAAAGGCTCAGCTTTGAGATGCTTATCCAGACAGACCTCTTGCCTTCTCAAAACTGGGAGAGAATCTGGGAAGTGCTTCTTTAGTACTTCCTTTTCCAAGGATTCTGTTGGTATATACTTCATGTCAGATCAGAAATACTGTAAGAACATCTTTTACACTATTTTTTTTTTTTTAAGCCAAGGGGCTGTAAACTTTTAAAGGGCACTGCTTAAAAACTCAGACTTTTCTTTGTCATATTACGGAGAGAAGTGACATGGAGAGTTCTTAGCTTCAAAAACTTAACTTGTTCTGTGAAAGAATAAAATTTCTTATTAATTTTTAGACATAAATGTGGCCATCTAAAAGTAAAGCTTCTCCTGCTGTGGAGACATTGGTTGACAAATATATTTTGTCTTTATCTATATTGGGAGGCTTCCCTGATGACTTAGACAGTAAAGAACTCTCCTGTAATGTGGGAGATCTGGATTGGAAAGATCCCCCTGGAGGAGAACGTGGCAACTCACTCCAGTATTTTTGCCTGGAGAATCCCTATGGACAGAGGGGCATGGTGGGCTACAGTCCATAGGGTCACAAAGAGTCAAACATGACTGAGTGATTAAGCACAGGACCCAGGTAAGCTCATGAATAGGGTAGCATGTCGTGACTTACCTGCAGGCAATGGCCCATCTCTAAAGGATTTTAGGCAAAGAAGAAAGGCAAAGCTGATGGTAACCACAGAAATAATGATCCAACTGTACTTTCAGCCAAAGAAGTCTTGGTCACTTATAGTATGCCAGTTTGCCCAAAAGTATACTTGGAATAGCTCTGAGAACCAGTATACTCCTAATGAAACTGAAATGTTAGTAATAATCTTCCTTCTAGTGATACTTTGCATGTTTTAAAAAAATATGAGCAATTTGACAAATTATATAAATGCCCCCTATAACTGTCCATTGTGTTAAAAATATTATCATGGAAGACTTTACATAATATTCACACTACTCTTATCTACTTATTTGAGCAATATGGGTATTTACAATTTATTAGATGATACCTTGATAGCATGAAAAGTTACTAACTAGTGTATTATCAGAGTACATTGAGCACTTTAGAAAGTTAGACTTATTACAGACAAGAGTGTGTAGACATGGTATCTATCTTGTAGCATTCAAAGACACAGCAGGAAAGAAGAAATTTTTAATCTAATAAATTTATTTCAAATCTGAAATGTGCCTTCGGATATGTCTCTTAAATCTGCTTTTCTCATAAGTAACATGTAGTAGTAATTTTAAAAGATTATTGATTAGTTTAACACAAAAATCTACTCCTGGCTCCTTGTTCTGATATCACCTTATTTGAAAATTGAGGAGTTTTTTGAGTATTATTTAGATATTTCATTGATATGAAAACTAAACACTTGAGTCTGCAGGCAGCAGAATGCCTTAGGCAACCAAGCATATCAAAATATAGTGCACAGAGAGACTTTTACTACTCCTGCTATTTAAAGACCTATTTTCATGAGCTTATTAGCTACTAGTGATCCCAAAGGAGAAATACAATTAAAACTTAATCATACCAAAAGCTGGGATTCTTCTGATTCAGCGAACTTGTAATGTATTATATTTAGTAGTTTACTTGTAAATGTCTGAACACCGAGAATGAGAATCATATAAATGGACTTCATTCTGTAGGGGTACAGCTTCTTTGACCTCACATCACAGGATTTGCCATTTCTGTGTACATTTCACTATATCAGCCCCCACCCCTCTTTTTCTTTTTTTTTTTTTTACACTTTCCAGGGTTTCTAAATTAGCATCTCTCTTTTCTTTTGTGAAAGCAGAATAGCTTCCATTCCCTTTAACTATCACATTATCCCATTCCCTAGATCTAAGATATGAAATCAAATCCTTGTAAAACAGATGATGCTGAAGAATTTGAGCCCGCATTAGCCAGTCAAGTAAAGAGTTTAGAGATATATAAAAACCACACTCAGATGATCTTATATTTGCCCAGTAGCTCGAGGTGAACAGGGTGATTTTATTACTCAGAGAACCAAAGTGACTACGCTGTTTCATTTACAAATATTGATTCTCCAGTGTGTCCCTACCCTACCTCCCTACCATTGCCTCTGCCTTTTGTTATGGGATAGTTTGAGCTTCCTTAGAGCAGAGTAAAACAGAAAGGAGCAGTAAGAGAAAGGGGTACTGGCCTTGCCTCCCATAGAGAAGACGTGTTTTCTACTGCTTTCTTTGGGTCTCCCCTGCTTTGTTGCTGCAGAAGGAAGCCTGGTCAGTGTGTAGCAAACGCAACAGGAGACACAGGGCATGCTGGTATTCTGCTGGTCTCCCTGAGTCATCTTCTATGTGCTGGATCTGACGGGTTGGTGACAGTGGGCTTTCCTGGTACCTGGTTTCATAGAGGTTGTCTCTTTATCCATCAGAGAATCAAAACCTTCACAAAGGACAGGAATCATCGAAATGGTCTGTGTGTCATTTGGGAATAGAACTAGATACCCTCATGAGCACATCTCATTCCATTTTTCTGAATTTAGTGGTCTTATCCAATGAATGAATTTTCAAATCAGGTACTGCATGTATTTTAAGTTTCAAATAGTTATTATTTTTGTGTTCCCTCCTCTTTTGTGGGGACAGGGAGCAAAGGACGCTGAAGCAGAGGGTTCTCTCTACCAATGAAGATTCTCTCTCATAATTCTGATTAAATTTGATGAAGAGAAAGACCAAGTTCTGTGGCCATAAAAGAGGATTTATAACCAAGACTATATTAGCCATATTGCTGATGGCCTAAAGGATCTCATTCTTATAAATGACTCTTAAACAACGCAGGGATTAGAAGTGCTGAACCCTCTGCACAGACAAAAATCTACATATAACTTTTATAGCTGGCCCTCTGTATAAAAAGTCCTCAATATCTCTGGTTCCACGTCTGGGGGTTCGACCGACTGCAAACTGTGCAGTTCTGTGACATTTACTATTGAAAATAATTGATGAAAAAGTAGACCTGTGCAGTTTAAACCCATGTTGTTTAAGGGTCCACTGTACTTGTGTTTCAGGTCGGGTCAACCAGTAGTTCTCATGATGAACAGTTTTATTTGGCAGAATCCAGCCCCACTGTCTTTATTAGGATTTTCATTTTTCAATCCATCCTTCTAATTTCTTCTCCCTCTTGGTTTCAGTTTTATTCTTTCTGTTAGATCATTCCTATTCCATCTTGAGATTTAATGTCTGGAGAGTTTTGCCATTTGGCACTGGAAGTTTTTGATCTACCTTGAGGCAACTGGGACAAACTGCTGCAAATTATCCAATGGTGTTAAAGAGCCCCACACTCTCCTCCTGGGAAAGAGGGCTGGTAGTTTCCCACCGAGGCACAGATCACTTGTCTTGTTGTGCATCTCCAGAAATGTGAATCATCTACTTTAGACAGATTTATTCTCAAAGTGATACAGTGATGCTTCAGTATAACCTATGTGTTTACAGACCAGAGCTGCATGAGGAGAAAAGTGATCTCCATTCATTCATTCCAAATATGTTGATTACTTGCCTGCTGTATGCTAGACATTCTTAGAAATTGGGAGATTTCTATGGACAACAACAAAAAATGATGTAGGCGTTTATGAGGCTTACATTTTCAGCAGTATATAATAATCTGTATATTTATAATAATTTTCATTTGTATATATACATAGAAGGAGAGAGAGGGAGTATTTTTCAGGATAGAGGATAATTCGACAGAAAATAAGCGAAAGAGGACTGAGTGTGTTGAGGACAGAGTGGAGGGAACTTTGTCTCTTTCCTTAACCTGAGAGCAGGCCTATCCATCCCAGAGGTGCAGTTGGCTTTCTTATGCTCCTGGTTTAGATTCCTCTCCTCTCACCTAAGACCCAAGGGATCAATTTCTCTGCTCTACAGGGATGTGCAACTGAGAGGCTTGCTCTCTCTCTTGCTTGGGGTGACGTAAGAATGGCATATATACTTTCTGATAGTAAGTTCCTTTGGTGCACAGCAAAGCACAAGGCTGAGCGCTCAGAGTTCATGATATCATGAGCAAATACTGTAATCACCAAATCTGAACAACTTCCTTTCTCGCTATTAACCCACAAAGAGCAACCAAATAAGAAATGGCTTGAATCGAAAGATTTAATTGTTCCAAACAACATCAGGGAAGATTATGTATAGATAAATAGCTAAAACTGGTGTGTGTCGTGAAAGAGTATTTATTAAGGACCAGACAGTGTTCTAAGAATCATTCCCTGTGTAAATACATTTTTCACTGAAAATAACTTAAGATAGTTACTGCTGTCATCTGCATTTTGTGGGTGAAGGATTTTCAGTGAAGCATTGATATTAAACTATATGTTTTTGATCATTGATTATAGAAATCATTTTGCCTATTGTATGTTTAAAAGGAGATTAATAGTACTTTCCTTACATGTATTTATTTTGTGTGAATCAAATAGCATCCTTATTCAGTGGCTCAGCTTATTTTCTGAACTATGGCTGTGTTCTCCTAAACTTTACTTCCTTTACTTTTTTCTGGAATATTCAATTTATCTGGTAGAATTATGACCTTTCTTTTTCCCTGTGCTATAGTTATACCAGCTTCTAATTTTATCATGTTTATTCCTGCTTTCCTTATTAATTAATGATTTGGGAAGCAATATCTCAGTTAGATGAAATAAAATAATAATAGCAAATATTCAGCTAGCACTTCCTATATTCCAGATACTGTCCTAAAATCTATATGTGTATTCATTCAGTTTTAATTATTTTTTTAGGCAGTGCTGCTTGAGACCTCATTACACAGACACGGAAACTGAAGTACAGAGAATCAGAGTGCCCACCCAAAATCCTGTTGAATGAGGGGAGAGTCCAGATTCAAATGGAGACATTTGGGTTCAGAGTTTGTGCTTCCAAGTATTACATGCATCTGCTTGTATGCATGGAGACCATTAAGAAGTAGAAGAGTTTATAAAATTAGGCTTCATTATGATGACAGTTTGAAAGTCTATTCCATGGTTTGGGACATTTGTAGGGTTTTTTGTTGTTTTTTGTTTTAAACACCCAAACAATGCTGCGGCCAGGAGCAGTATGACACACTCAGAGACAAATCTCTCTTCATCACCTAGTTTCTTCTGATCCGAAATGCCAACTGTTGTGTTCTTCTCTCTGGTATCATATTTTAGCTATATGTCCAAAATTGCCTTTTGAGCTTCCTAGATGGCTCAGTGGTAAAGAATCCGCCCACCAATGCAGCAGGCACAGGGAATGCAGGTTTGATACATGGGTTGGGAAGATTCCTTGAAGAAGAAAATGACAGTTCACTCCAGTATTCTTGCCTGGAGAATTCCATGGACAGAGGAGCCTAGTAGGCTACAGACTGTGGTGCCTCAAAGAGGCAGACAAGAGTGAGCGACTGAGCTCAGCACCAGAAAGAATTGCTTTAGAATACCACAAGTTTGGAAGGGATATACTCATGCAGACAGGGTATTAGCAAGCATTCAGTGCTGAAGCCTGCTCCCCTAAGGACACATTATAAACCTAGTTAGGTTTGGTTGTTTTGTTTTTCATAAATTGAAACTCAACTATCTAAATCATAAAACTTGATCTCAGATTATTATTTGTGACATACTACGAATTTGAAAATTATACCAAACTACTCCTGGAAAGGAATATAATTAAAAGTCTTGGAAAGTCTTTTAACTTTGAGTAATTGTAGTCAGTGATATGTTACTAGCAGCACATTTTCCCTACAAGCTGTTTACAAAGGAACTGTACTGAGACGCACTTCATTCTGATGTGTTTTTCTCTTTTAACGCTATTGAAATGGAATCTGCTCTCTACTAGTGGAGGGTGATCTCACACAAGACTTTTACAGATAGAAAAGATTGCCTATTACCTCTTTCTTGCCTTTAGACATTTGAAAAGTACATAAATATTGAAAACATTCAAGTGCCCGTTTAGACTTTATTACTGAACACTAAGGATTGACAGGTATTTCATATACTGTATCCTACATTTAACAAAATTCATAGATTTCAGTTTTGCAGGTAATCTTCGAGACTGGGAGAGGAGCTTGGTATCTTTCTCCACTTGTCTCATCTTAACTGAGGAGCACAGGAAGGAGGTGAAATGCCAGGGGCTTTATCGCCATAAATATTAGAACCTCAAGGTTCTCATATTTGAAAGATTATCTGAAAGGGTCAACATTATCTAAAAGAACTTTTTTTGTGTGAAATTTGTCAATATTTTCAACTTCTAAGCAGCTTTTTCTTTGGAGTCTTTGGCCAGAGCCATGGAATATGACCCCCAGGCAATAAAAAGCAGATTTCTTATAACCTCCAGGGACTTTGTTGTTCGGTTCAGTCTCTAGGTCGCATCTGACTCCCTGCAACCCAGGTTTCCCTGTCCTCCACTATCTGCCAGAGTTTGCTCAAACTCATGTACATTGAGTCAGTGATGCTATCTAACCATCCCATCTTCTGCTTCCACCTTCTCCTTTTGCCTTGAGTCTTACCCAGCATTAGGGTCTTTTCCAAAGAGTCGGATGTGTGGTTTTTAGAAACTCCCTTAGTTATCAGGGCCTTACTGACCTTGGCATCAGATTGAACTATGGATACTACCCTTAGCAGCCCTCATTACAAGAATTATTCCTTGGGAGCCTAATAGGTGCCAAGCTCTTTGTTATCTACTTTAATTAATCCTTTCAACAACCATATTAAATAGATATTATTGATATTCCTATTTTATCAGTGAGGAAATTGAAGTCTAGAGAGATAAATAGCTTGTGCAAGATCACTTGGTATCTATCATCCCAGAATGCAGTCCCGGTCAACTCAAATTAGGAGGCTGTGTCTTAACCACTAAACTGTCTTGATTAGAATGTGGTTGGAGTCATCAGTGAGGCTAATTTTAATGTTGCCACTTCATACAATAAGATCTAAGAAATCTCCCTTTTCCCTCATAAAACATGAAATAAAAGTAGAGATATATTTTATTCAATCAGAAAAAAAGTAATGTTCACAAGATGGTTGGTGTCTGCATGAAGTAATTTGATAAATTAGCTGGTAAGCTATTTTATTTATGATTTTTTCTATTAAAGGGTATCACCTCTACTTCAATATGAGCTGAGCTATTGTAGACAGGAGTCTGTCTGAAAATAACACCCTGAGCTACGAGGTGCATAAATATAATCTTTTTGTAAACAAGACTTATTTACTGATTGTCTGTAAGACGTGGAAGGGTGTATTCATTTCCTAGGGCTGCCATAACAAATAACCACATTCTGGGTGGCTTTAAATAACAGAAGTTTATTCTCTCATAGTCGTAAAGGCCACAGTGTGAAATCAAGTTGTTGGGAAGCTCTCTCTTGAGACTCTAGGGGAGATTCATTCCTTGCCCTGTGCAGGTTCCCGTGGCTCCAGGAGCCCCTTGGCCCATGGCTGCATAACTTTAATTTCTTCCTCTGTTGTCATATATTCTTCTTTTTTCACCTGTGCCTTCTCCCCTTTACTGTGCATCTTTTATAAGGACATTTGTTGTTGGATTTGGGATATACTCTGATTATCCAGAATGATCTCATCTTGAGATGCTAATTTATATCTGCAAAGACACTTATTCCAAATAAAATCTCATTCATGGGTTCTAGAAATTAGAATAGAGTCATAGCTTTTTTTAGGGGGCGGGTACTATTTACCCCACTCTAGTCTTGGACACAACTGAAGTGACTTAGCAATAGCAGCAGCAGCAGTGGTAAATGAAATATGAAATGGTCCTTTGATTTCTAGATTGTAGGCTCTTAATTGAAGTAAGAAAAACAGAAATGTGGAGAGAGAGGGAAAAAAAAAAGGAAGTGATATGTTTTGTTGTGGACCTACTGATTATGCCTGGGAGTAGTTTCAGACCTTTAGTTGGGGACTCAAGAAAAGTCAGTACTGAATATACTGAATTGGGGAACCCTTCAGCATACAAACCCTTTAGTTTGGGTCAGGGACGGGTACTAACAACCAGAGTGGGATGAGAAGGAAGTCAGAGTGAGTGCTCTGGGTTCACTTTGCTTCCACTCGATAAATAGGTTAAAGAGGAACTGCCAAGAGAGACTGAAAAGGAGTGCTGGTTTGCGGCAGTCAGAAATAACGTGTGCATTAAATATGTGGAGACACAGGAGGGGGATTCAGGAAATACAGTTGAGGAAAGGTGAATGCAGGAAGACACCAAACATCAATACCCTGTTTCTTAACATTGTCAGAAAGCAATTCTGTCTTGCTAATGGGGAGAATCACGTTAACTTTTCACTTCCATCTTTGCCCATTGGTTTTTCACGGCCTGTAAACTCATCAGAATGGTGCATGGATTCCACACATTTGTATTTACCCCAAGCCCTTTGTTTGGCTCCAAGTATGTGGACAATGATAGCCTAGGATAACTTTACAGCAGCAGACTGACCAGTGTGATACATACCTGTGGTTGTCACTTGCAGACCTGACCTGGGGTCTCTGTGGACCAGAAGGTTCTGAGTGACTGCTTTCCCTGTCCCTCTGAGCACATGCAGAGAGTGAACAATTCTGTCTATTAGACTAACCAAGTCAACAGGCTTGGCCCTTTGGGCCACCAGGATGACAGTGGCAGTGGACGGGACATTGTTTCCTGTCATTGTGTCTTTTTTTTTTCTTTCCAAATACTGTTTTGTTTGGTTTTGATGAAAATACAAACTCTGAATCTATGGCTTAAGAAAAGTTCTCTCTGTAAATCTTGTACCTAAAACCCAGTGTTTCTCAAACTTTCATCATTGTTATTCCCCTAAAGTACCTTTTAGACTTTTTCTAATCACCACCCATGCAATTATATGTTAATACAATTACAATGACTAGGTGTTAATACCACTATATATCTATATGTGTACTATGACCTTTGGAGGAACAAAAACCATTGTAATATATGAGATTTTTGCAACAACATCCCCAACAAATTTTTGCCCTCTGTGGGCAATATCATCCTATTGAGAATGCATGGGTTAGGGGCTTTCATTAAAGTTCATTTTAGCAGCTACAATAGTAAATGACCATCCAGTACATGGAAGTAGGTACTTTACTTCAAATTAAGGATAATTTTATGTCCAGGAGAACATATTTTACTTTCTTTTCTCCACTAGAGATTTGGAAACATTATTAATAAAACTAATGAAAATTTAATTTCATGGAAACATATGCTGAAGCTAATTTTTTGTCACTATTACTTATGATTTCATTTTAATCAAGTGCCACATGGTACTAAATGCCTCCATAAGTTCATACCCTGACTCCATGAATTGTTCCTGGATGACCTTTACAAAAGTCACCTGCTGAAATGAGTCAAACAGAAAGGAAATTCAAAAGCATCCCCACCTATTTGTATCAATCTTTATTCTTTAAGCTGCAGTAATGGAAACCCACATTAGCCTGTATCCTCAGTACATAAATTAAATATATAAATTATCTACTTCACAGACTTGCCACTTTAGAAGGATTCAGTCAACAAAAGCTATTGGGTTGGCCAAAAGTTTCTTTCAGTATTTACAGAAAGTGAACTTTCAGGATTTACAAATGAAATTTTGGCCAACCCAATATTTGTGTGTGTGTGTGTGTGTGTGGTTGCTCAAACTAATATTGTTGGAATTTGTCACCAGCAACCCAATCCACACAAGCTGTTGACCAGCAAACTCTGTCAACTGTGCCTTCAACAGAAAACGAGAATCCAGCCACATCCCACCACCTTCACCCTGAACTGAGTCACAAGCATCTCACACAAGCCTCATAGAGGCCACCAGCTACATCGCTATTTCCACCCTTTCCCACGACAACCTGATTTCAATAGCAACCAGAGGAGCTCTTAAAATAATTCACATCACACCACTTGCTGCTCACTGCTCATTAGTAACATCCCTCTCCTTCAAGGTAAAAGTCAAGCCATCATGGCCTGTGAGACCCACGCTGATGGGGCCCCTGTTGCATCTTTGGCTTCTTTTCTTGTATTCCTCCACTCTGGCCACACTGGCCTCTTTGCTGTTTCTTGAACAGTCTGAAGCACAAACCCCACTTCCCCAGCTCAGAGCTTTTTCGTGATATTCCCTGAACCCGCAAGACTCTTTGCTCATGATCTCATGGTTTGCCTCCTTGCTTTTTTCTTATCTCAATTCAAATGTCTGCATATCCCTGAGGTTTTCTCCAGCCACAACATTTCAAATAACCGAAACGAAAACAAATTCATGAAGGGGATTCCTTATCCCTTTTACTCTACTCAATATTTTTTTTTTCTCAGCATTTACACCAACACTATCTTTAATATTTATAGAAGATTTGTCTATCTCTGTTCACCAGTCAAGTCCTCTGGAACAGAAATTGTCCTTGTGACATAAACATAGAATGCATATAGAGATTACAGCTCTTTGGCAATTAACGGGCACTCAAAAATGTTTGTGTAATTCACCAATTAAATTATCTCATGTATTATGTATTTAACTATTTTGATAGTGTGTTACCTACTTAACTTATATCAATTATATATTATTTTCAGTGACCCTTAAAATCCTTGTCATATTGACCTCAGTGCTTGGCACCCCTGCAGTAACTTAATCAAACCCAAGGAGCTATCTGCCAGAAGCTGTTCTAGAATCAGGGGATATAGGTGAGGAGACAGACTAGGTCTCTGCCCTATAGTTTACAGTTTTTGTTTTGTTTGCTTCTGTCACACTCACACAGAAGATTTTTAGATTTTTAGTTAGTCGGGAGAACTTTGAAGTATATATTGAGTGTTCTTCTATAGACTAATGTCCCCTGGAAAAATACAAATAATAATTCTCTTATTAAATAAAGTCTGAAATCATAAAGATGGTTTTTTTCCATAAAATTTATTATTTTTTTTAATATCCCATTGGAGAGAAATATCCTTCCAGGTATGCACCAAATATATCACTCTCTGTAAACTGAAACAGGCTGAAGTACAACCATGAGGTGATATAAACATTTACATAGAGATTACTGCACCAATTTAGAAAACCGCAGGCAAAAAAAGCTAAAAATTAATTAGATCTACACTAAATTTTTTTCTGTTGTTTTCCATGCACATCTTATTTTGCCCAAACCAGGTAATTACATACAGTAAAGGTAGTGTTTTAACGTTAAAAGTCTGGGGGCTAAAAACCTGAATTGCTCCTCTAAAGATTCTTCTCATGTTGATAACACAATATAGCCCCATACAAAAGAAATGAACAGCCAGTTGCTATAATTAATGTAATTAATTTTAAAGCATTAAAGATTTAAAATGACTCATAAAAAACACAAGACATGCATTTCCTTTCCCCACAGTTAAGGCCTATATTTCAGATGATATCTTTATGTTGAATTTAGAAATGTTAGATTGACTTTTTAATTACGTCTCCAATGACCACTGATGTGACTGACCTTCAAGGCAGTATTAATTACTTGATCTAATATCTTGCAGGTGTTTACTATTAAAAAACATAGTATTGTGCTTTACCATATCTATGTAGTGACAAATATATTATTTAGTGTGAAATTAAAATGGAAATTTTGAGGTTTTGAAGTTTGTGGCTGAGAAAGTATTAATAGTGTTATACACTTTCATCAAATATCCACAAATTGTGTGACTATTAATTCTTTGGGGATATCCTACCATAGATAGCAAGGGAGATAGTTGTCTGTACCCTAGTTTTAAGGCTTTTTTGCATAATATAAATGGATTTTATTGAGAATTGTCTTTGTGTAGGCTTTAGAACGATAGAAAATGTGTCTCATCTCTAGGTCATTAGTAAAGAGAAAGTCAGATATGAATGAGGAAGAAATGTTTATAGTTGATATTACATATCTTGCATGGAAAATTATAAAATACATTGAAATTAATTTGGGGAAAATGTCAAATCATGCATAGACTTCACCAACAGCAATAACAGAGGCCAACTTAGTCAGTACATAAGTATAATGAGATACACTGTGTGTCAGATCCAAAGAGGGCTTATGACATTTTTTTTTCCTAAATACACAGCTGGATTTTGAGTCCTAGTTGGAGCCACCTGGTCAGCATGGGATGAAGGTTAAAGGACTTATTTCAGTCTTCTTGTAGTCTTATCTAAACTTTACACAAAAGGACACCTCCAAGGCCAGCCTCTTTTATCCCCTTGAACTGCTTGAACAGCGACTCTCACTTCTAGAATCAGACTTAATACAGGGATGATGCCAGAGATTCCAGGCCCCCTGCATCGTGGCCACAAGCTTGGCAGTAGTGCTTTTTATCAGTGAGGGAGTCCAGCTGAGTATCAGAGACGGTTTTCTAGAAACTGATACCCCCATAGCCCTCAGGACACAAAACTCCACAACTCTCCACAGCTTCCAACTGAGTCTTCCTCGAGCCCCCAGCCCCCTGAGGTGCCTCCATGTCTGATCATTCCACATGCTTTCTATTAATAGCCTCTAATGTAGCTCTGAAGAGTCATTTGTTGGCTAGGCCATCTTAAAAGGTTTTCTCATACTAAAGTAGTAGGAAATAGATGAAAAAAGGTGTTCAGGATTTACAAAAACACTCTAAATTCTATGCTCTAAGGTTAAGATGCAGAAATAGTAGCTCACCTAAGACTACAAGGTAGGAAGCAGTATCTGGAAAAACAATATATACAGTTTTAAATTAAAATGTCTTTAAATTAACTGTATAATCAGTACAGGCCTGTATTGGTCAATCAATGGCTTGGAAAAATAAACTTTTTTATTGGAACATCATTGTTCTACTTACAAACTGTTTACCAATACTTTGGCCACCTGATGCTAAGAGCCAACTCATTGGAAAGTTGATGCCAGGAAATAATTGAAGGCAAAAGGAGAAGGGGGCGGCAAAGGATGAGATATAGATAGCATCACTGACTCAATAGACATGTTGTTATTGTTCAGTTGTGTCCAACTCCTTGTGATCCCATGGACTGTAGCACACCAGGCTTCCCTGTCCTTCACCAGCTCCCAGAACTTGCTTAAACTTATGTTCATCAAGTCAGTGATGCCATCCAACCATCTTGTCCTCTGTCATCCACTTCTCCTTGCTGCCTTCAATCTTTCACAGCATCAGGATCTTTTCTGAGTCAACTCTTCGCATCAGATGCCCAAAGTGTTGAAGCCTTAGCTTCTGCATCAGTCCTTCCAGTGATTATTCAGGATTGATTTACTTTAGAATTTACTGGTTTAATCTCCTTGCAGTCCAAGGGACTCTCAAGAGTCTTCTCCAACACCACAGTTTAGAAGCATCAATTCTTCAACAGAATAAGCTTGTGCTTGAGCAAACTTGGGGAGATAGTGGAGGACAGAGGAGCCTGGTATGATGCAGTCCATGAGGTCTCAAAGAGTTAGACATAACTTAGTGACGAAACAACAACAAAAATTGCTTTATGATTTGTGTTAGTTTCTGCTGTACAGTGAAGTGAATCAGTCATAAATATATATAATATATCCCCTCCANGGAGCCTGGTATGATGCAGTCCATGAGGTCTCAAAGAGTTAGACATAACTTAGTGACGAAACAACAACAAAAATTGCTTTATGATTTGTGTTAGTTTCTGCTGTACAGTGAAGTGAATCAGTCATAAATATATATAATATATCCCCTCCATCTTGAACCTCCCTCCCACTCCTCGAGGGAGAGGAGAAATACTTTAACAAAGGAGCTGTGCATAGCATCTTCACCCAACCACTTACAAGGGATCCAACTTAGTATTTAATCATTTTCTGTAGCTTTAGGAATTTTCTTCTTCCTTTTTTTTTTTAAAGTAGAAATCTGAAACAGGTGATGTATTTAATTCAACCTGTTATGATCCTATAATCTTGTTTCCTGGGTTATGAGTCTATAATTTTGTAAGGGCCACAAGTAGTTACTGCTCCAAAAGAGATACAATGCACTTCAGTCAGTTCAGTTGCTCAGTCATGTCTGACTCTTTGCAGCCCCATGAACTGCAGCACACCAGGCTTCCCTGTCCATCACCAACTCCTGGAGTTTACTCAAACTCATGTCCATTGAGTTGGTGATGCCATCCAACCATCTCACCTTCTGCCGTCCCCTTCTTTCCTGTCTTCAATCTTTCCCAATCTTTTCCAGAGTCAGTTTGTCGCATCAAGTGGCCAAACTATTCGAGTTTTTGCTTCAGATTCAGTCTTTTCAAAGAATAGCCAGGGCTGATCTCCTTCAGGATGGACTGGTTGGATCTCCTTGCAGTCCAAGGGATTCTCAAGAGTCTTCTCCAACACCACAGTTCAAAAGCATCAATTCTTCAGCACTCAGCTTTCTTTATAGTCCAACTCTCTCATCCATACGTGACTATTGGAAAAACCATAGCTTTGACTAGACGGACCTTTTTTGGCAAAGTAATGTCTCTGCTTTTTCATATGCTGTCTAGGTTGGTCATGGCTTTTCTTCCAAGGAGGAAGTGTCTTTTAATTTCAAGGCTGTAGTCACCATCTGCACTGATTTTGGAGCCCCCCAGAATAAAATCTGTCACTGTTTCCTTTCTTTCCCCATCTAATTGCCATGAATGGATGGGGCCGTGAAGAGGTGTTGGGACCAAGAAGTGATGAAGCTGGATGAAGCACAGTGCAGTTGGGGAACAAAATTAATATGCTAACCAAGGGCTAACCTGGATGGCAGATATATGCATGCCAGTGAAAATATCAATGTTAATTGACATAAGATTAGAGAAGATGTCAGAAAAATGGGAATTTTGTGCTGAGAAGGAAAGCAAGTTCTAAGGCAGAGAGATGAATATCAGAAAGGTTTTGAAGTGTCTATGAGAACTCTGAGGCAATAAACCAGTTACAAACAACATGAAACAAAGGAATTGAGATTTAAAGAAATGTTTCTTTAGGTAACAAAAGGAAAGCAATATTGAATAAATATAGGCTGACTGGTGAAGGATTTATTCATTCAACAAATAGTTATTGAGTACAAATTATATGCCAAAATCTCTGTGAAGCACTAAAAATTCAAATGTGAATGAGAGGATTCTCTTTTTCCACCATCACAAAGGACCAGAGCCTACTGACAGTAAGGACCAGAGATATAAACACTCTATTATGGGATGGGATCTACTTAGTCTTGGAGACAGCATCGGAGAAGACTTTGAGAGACAGTTACCTTTGTTTTGCAACTGGAAAAGCAGAAATTAGTCAAGAAAGGTACTTGCTAGGTGTAAGATGATTGATAGGGAAGTATGCATCTTCTAAATTTCCAAAGAGAAAGGAAGATGAGTTGGGGAGATAAAGTAGGATGCCATTATAATTATCCAAGCTTGGACTGATAATAGTCTGGGGGTAAATCTGTAGCAATTACAAGGGAATTTAAAATACAAATATGAAAGATGTTTTATTATATTTATAGGTCACAGATACACATTCAGAGAGTTCCAATATTAAAATATAGGTAGTTAAAAGGGAAATTGTTCTCCATAATTTTATTATCCAAATATGCCAGCGAAATACATGCAAAATGCCTTTCCTTCTGCCTTTGTTTTAATATACACATCAGGATGAATTGGAGAGTATAAATTATTTACTTGTCATCAGAGTTATAGAAAAACCTTTATAAATTAGATGACCTAAAAAGCAGAATTTCAGAAATATTCAGATTATGTTATCACCTTATATTTTAGGTCACCAGAGTTAGAAAATTCAATTTGGTTTTCTATATGTCTCATCTCTTATGTAATTATTTAAAAGCAATTATTTCACTTTGTCACACTATGCCTCAAATGAGAGGCATATTTCTCATTTTCATTTAGTAGATATAAGATGGGTAATTGGACCCTTAAAAATCCTAGGCTTCATATTCTGAGCAAAATCTCCTAGATTTTCTATCTGCCTTTCTTATCTATCAGATGAATACTGACTAAATCTGGAACAAGTTTAACTCACGAGTGTTTTTTTTTTTTTTTCCCAAAGTTACCTTATGGACTTTTACTGCAGTTAGTTCAAAAACAAAGAAGTTAATTTTAAAAGCTCATTTTATTGAGTTAACAGTGAATTAAAAAACCAATGAAATTAATTTTAGAGTCATTTAATTTAGTTCAGAAAAGAGCGAGACTCTTTTTTATTAACTTAATTATTTTGGAATTCACTGTTTTAAAGTCCAATAAGTGTTATGTATTTTATTTCCAATTAACTTCATTGTGCTACAAGTTGTGTTTACTGTCTCCATGTGGCAAAATCTCACCTCTCGTTTGGCACGTAGGCTGACCCACTCAAAATGGGCTGGTGTCAGTAGGTGGACCTGAGTCAATATAAGTAGATGACATCTTGAAAAATTTATTATCTGTTCCGTTCAGTTCAGTTCAGTCACTCAGTCGTGTCTGAATGTTGGTTGACTATTAATTCCAGAACTGACCTACTCCTTTGTAATATAAGGATAGCAAATTGGCAAAATTTTTAACTGTGCCTCCTGCCAACAATGTAAAGTGTTGTATGATCATTGTCTGTGATATCCTACATGCCATATTCACCAATTCATAAAAATTTAATGAGCTGGGTTGTACAAAGAGAGTAATTCTGTTTTTTCATCATATTTTGAGAAATATAAATCTGAAAAAGGTAAACATTGTATGTAGGAAAAAAAAAAAGCATAGCATTTACTTAAAATTGTATCAAATCCAAAGAGGAGTTTCTACTTTGACTTTTGGAGAATTTTGGAGTAGGCTATATGAAACTGCTAAGTGCATCAGAATCTGCAAATCTTAATTTTTACATTTTCCCATCTCTATTTCTTAATTCATTATATGAAGGATGGAAAAATAAAATTATGTCCAGTGAGAAAATTCATCTCTTAGCTGACATTTATTCAATAGGAACCTCAGAACCTCATTTTATGCATTCATTCATTCATTTCATTTGGGGTGGGGTCATGGATTATGTTGTGTTTTTTTGAGTGAGAGCATCTTTTAGCTGCTAATTTTACTTCCGGATGAAATGGAAAGAAAAAATGGAATTAATATAAAGTCTTACCTCCCTGGTTGAGTTTGAAAATGGAGCTGTCAGACAGGAAAATCAGTTAGGGCAGAAGCCATGTAAAACTTCTTCACTAATTGGCTGACATTCAGAGCTGGAGGATCAGCAGCTGTGAAAGCAAATTCAGTCTGGATACAAGGCAGATTTTTCATTTATTTCAATTAATTACCACACACATCAAAAATTGCTATTAAAAAAATTCTCCAATGAATACCTGTAAGGAAGAAAGAGTGCTTAGGTGTGCATAGACTTCTGCCTCTTTCACAGCTTTCAATATACAGTCAACTGATAGTTATTTGTAAAGGAACTTGCTTGACCTTTCGTAAAGTTATGGAAATAACATAAGTACATTGAGAACAGTCTCAGTTACATTCCATGGAAAAGTTGCTAATGGTAGAATACACATGCTGTAATGCATATTGAGTATGTGGGTGATTATATGTATTTAGTATATATGTCTCTACGTGTGGAAATAATGCTACTATAAAACAATTGAAAATTGTCATTGCTGCTTGCTTATAATAGCTATAAAGTATACAGCGTGCATATTGTAATATCTGTGCACTTTACCAAAAGTTCTTTATCTGGAAATAGAGTAATTCTGTATGATGCAGTACTCTAATTAGAAAAGGACTTTATTGGACAGGAAAGTAAATAGGCCGCTCCAACCTATATAGAGTAATTGGTTCCTATAGAATGTGTAATGTGTATAACATATTTTTAAAATGTATACACTTGTTATTTTTACTGTACTTTTTCTTCCTATATACGAATTGAAGGTAGTTGTTCATTTTCTGCCTAACAACTGCTTTAAAAGAATAGGAGAGGAACTCGTTCACATAGTAAAAATCACATGTATACATTTTAGCTTTAAGAAGAAAATATAAGTACATTGTGATTGCAATTAGGTCATTACTTACAATTGCAGTTTCTGAAATCAAAATATTTGTCATGCTTTAGTCCAGTCCACCCTTGTGAATTAAATATTTATGAGATGGATTTTTATTATGAAGGTATAAAGAAAATAGACTCCTTAATATATGTGTATATCTAAAACTCCCATGCTAAGTATGTGTGTCCCCACTTATTTAGAACAGAGAAACAGAAAATGAAGCACTTATCATTTACCTATATAATCTAGCAAATCTTTATTCTTTCTTTGAATTCCAAAAAAAGCAAAGCAACTGCAGTGAGAGAACAAATTAGAAAATAGATATTAACTCTCTAGTACTCTCCATCTGTAAAACTGTGGAATAAGATAATTAAAATCATTTTAAAATTTTAATATCATGCAGGATTTTAGACATTCAAAAAATAATAGGATACAGTGATATATGCATATACCCACCACTCCACTTAAAACTAAAGCTTTGTCAATAATGAGACTTTCTTTTGAAACTTTTTGAGTCACTTCTCCTATCCTCACGACTGAATTGGATTAGGTATTATAAAAATATGTGTTTTAAGTGACTAACTGTAATTTTCTTTGAAAACAGACAGTTAAATTCCTACATAAAATAGCTAAACACAACCTAAGTATCTTCAAATGCTCTAAAGTCAAACCATCTTCATTTAGAATGTTTTGCTTTTTCTACCACTCAGTAGAAATCAAACAAAACTAATTCTCTGGCAATTATTTCTCTCTTTATTCTGAGGCGGGTTGGGAGCCATATACATGTATATACCCCAGGGACTGCCGGAACTACCTGGGAATGTGCTTTCAGATTATCCCTCCCTTTAGTCTTCACAGGGGTATCCTTGCCAGTGAAGCTCTTTGAAACAATGTTTAGCTAATGACTCAAGAGGACTACTCAGAACCGTTGAAGAGCACCTCAAAAACAGATGCTAAATGGACTTCTGTCAGGTTCTGCTAGGAGAGCCATCAGTAGCACACCAAGTTGGAATAAATTGAATTGAAATCAACAAAGGCACATGCTGTTTGTAGCATTACATCAACTTTCCCTTCCCTTTAGGATTCAGAGACAGTTTATCATAGGATAAACCGTGTCTCTGTGAGTACTTCTGGAAGTCCAGTGCATTCTCCAAGCCCAAAGGAGGATGTAAGAATTATGTGATTCAGATCTTAGTTCTTTTTAAAATGTTATTGTATGAATATAACACATTATTGTGTTATTTTGGTTGATTAATCATCATTATGATGTCCCACTTTACATTGTCTGTATCAATAATCCATATTAAACAAATCTGTGCAGAGAAATGTTTTTATTGGGGGATGCAGTGAGGAAATATGAGCATCTGGCAACCACACCTTGATTCATTTTAGCCCCTAGAGTCATGGTATGGTGCGTTAATTTCTCAGTTTGTAATTTGCCAGCTGCATTTAATGGAACCAATTTTCATTACATCTGTTCTATGGTTCAAAGAGCTCTTTTAGTTGCCAAAGGGGGCCAGCTTCACACAGATTCTGAGAGGGGCTAACACACTGTTTCTTAAAGTATTCAATAACCAAGGATGATTCCTAGTTTTACAGCAAACACATTATTTTTACAGAGGCAAGTTTTATATTCATGACTTACCACTGGTAGATTTCAAATTAAAAATATAGCCTGCCCTTTTCCCAGGCATTACATATTGATTTTCATGTCTTTCTTCATAATACCTACTGATCTCCTGTCTGCAATCGGTGGTAGATTTATTGTTTACCAGTTAAAGGAAACATAATTATGCTTAAGCAGATCCTCTTTGTAAATTGCAGGTGGTTAGATGAATATTTCTTAGCCAATTATGGAATTTATGAATGGTTTTTAAATTTATTATAGTAAGCATTATTTATGGACAAGAGCAGGTTATAGCTCTTCATAGTGTGTAGTGGGAGCATTTTTAATAGTAGAAATGGTTTTGCTTGGGCAACTTTACATTCTTGGTGTGTAATTTTAATCTCCATAAAAATATGTCGCTGTTGTGTAATACCAAATGTAGGATTCCAGTTGAAAGCAACTTTCAATGCAAAGGGTTTCTCATGGGCAGAAGAGAAATTTAAAATGTTCTACAGTGCTTTGAAGTTTTAAAGCTTCAGCTGGGAGAATTATAAAGCATTAAACCTGAAAAGTTTCTACCTGATGGTCATGAAATAGCATGACTATATGAAAACTGACTCTGCCTCACTTCCTCAGGCAATTTTTTTCCTTTTCAAGATTTTCAAAAATATCATGCATCATGCTATATTGAGAAGATCATCTTAGACTTTATTCTTCTGAAATCATTAAAGTATATAGCATAATTGTATTTATATATGAAGGTTCAATGGAATAATAATCTGTACTGAAGAAGTCAAGTTTGTACCCAAGTTAGAGGTGATTTTGTATTTTGTACCTAGATTCAAATGATCATTTTTGTACTTGTCTAGGAGTAGAAAAATGAGCAGTTTACTTTTAAGTAGTTTCCAAATGTATCATTCTATTTTTACATTCATTTTCCCTAATAGTTTTGTCACAGACAAGTGATATCACAACCTTTGGTGCAGGTCCTAAAGTCAGAAAGGAACAAAAGTTAAACTCAATGCATATGACTCCAAATACAAAATATCTTCTATCTAAATTACTCTATTATTATCATATTATTAGGACTTAATGTCAGGTTTCTATTTCTAGCATTGAAAACATAGGTAAGGAGATAAGAGCTTTGAAATATAGTGAATAACTTGATGTTACAAGACTGTTTTCTTTCCATCAGGCTCATAATATAATTTCAACAACTAGTATCCTTAAAAAAGGCTTCCCAGGTGGTGCTAGAGGTCAAGAATCTGCCTGTCAATGCAGGAGATGTGGGCTCAATCCCTGAGTCAGGAAGATTCCCTAGAGGAGGGAATGGCAATCCACTCCAGTAGTCTTGCCTGGGAAATCCTATTGACAGAGATGCCTGGCGGTTTACAGTCCATGGGGTAGCAGTGAATCAGACACAACTGAGGGACTGGGCACCAGTATCTTTAAAAACTATTTACTGACCCCCTAAAAAATCCAGCAGGCATTGATAGGAGGCCTGTAAAACACAAAAAAGACAGAGCCTCCGCTCCCTAGGAAACCAGGTCAAAAAGAAAGCCTCTGGAATCACTCAGTGCTATTATTCTAAGATGCATGTTTCTCAGATTTTAGCACTGTTGAAATTTGAATTCATCTTCTAAATGATGGCATCTTAGTAATGTGTCTAACTTAGTTAGCACTTATTTTTCTCTTTTCCAGTGATACATAAAATAATGAATTTTATTATCAACTATAATTTAGATGTGATAAAATGCAGAATATAATTTTTTAAGTGCCCCAAGTTACTTATATGGTATATACATTAACAATTTTAATTAACTTTTTAATATTCCACATGTAATATTAAAATGCTCATCACTGGTAAATCAATGCTCTTGTCATTTTGCTAACTGTTTTAGAGATGCCATTTTACTCAGTCTTTGAAAACTTCCTACAAAGCAGATTTAACTTCTCTTGCTTTATAGATGAATGAACTGGGGGCAGGGAGCTTGAGTAGCTTGTTCAAGATTATAGTAGAATCAGAATTCAGACTTGGATATGACTAACTTTTTTTTTTCCTGTTTAAAATAGTGTTAAACAATCACCCATAATGAAGTAGTTAACTTAATAATTATTTGTTTACCTTCTTAACATTTAAAATTTTTTAGAGATGGCTTAAATAATGTGGGTCTCTTCACAAGGGTTTTTAAGTGAGTATGAAATGATACCCTCTCTTCATTTTTCTTGATGAATTTCCTCTAGAAGTCAGGATCAGTCAAAGTCATTTCACTGACCTTTTAAAAATTAATTTTTATTGGCATATAGTTGGTTTAAAACAGTGTGTTTTTTCCTACTATCCAGGAAAATGAATCAACCATACATGTACATACATGCCCTCCCTTTTGAATTTTCTTCCCACTCGACTCATCTCAGTACGTTGGGTTCCCTGCGCTATGGAGAAGGTTCTTACTGGTTATCTGTTTTACACATAGTATCAGTAGTGTCTGTGTGTCTTCTGAATTTGTAAACTTGGGTTGTATCAGAGCTGAAAGGCCCTTGACACAGCATCCACTCAAGGATCTTTACCAGCCGTTGCTCAGAGAGCTTCTGCCAGGGTGGATGGTCAGTTCCAGGAGAGGCTGGGACCCTGGCGGGGCCCTGAGTCTGGGTGCTACTCCATTTCCCTCTCTCCTTGACCTCCATCTGAATGGATTGTTTGAACTGTCCTTCAAGACAGATGTGCTCAGCCAGGACTTGTCATCAGCAATGAAAACCGTATTGTTTCTCTTTGTCATAGAAAAATACATTTACAGCTCTATACTACCCCAACACTTCTTTCATCTTTTCCCTTTCTCCTTAGTTCCTTCAAACCAGCAAAGCTGTCCAAGTCTTCTTCCTAAAAAACCACAGTAGGGAACAAGCATAGCTTTGGATTCTCCTTCATTTTGTATGTCTGCAGCTGGGGTGTTATGAGTCACTCAGTCTGGCTTCCTATCCCAGAGGTTTGAGCATCTCCCAGTGGAATTTCTACCCATGAGATATTAAATCCTGTGACCCTCCTGGGAACCTAATTCTAAATCATCTCCCCTCCACCCCTCATCCCCCCCGCCAACATCTTTATTTTAAAAGGGAAATAATTTAGAACTGTTTTTCTCTACATCAGAATTGGCTTCCTCATCTATCCTTCAGTCCAGTAGGCAAGATTCTTGTTCTGCAAAACCCCACAATGCAGAGACCCCAAAACACCACATCTCCAGTTGCACTTGACACTTCATTGATATGTAGGGAGTACTTCACTCATCACTGAAAAGTCAGAAGTATCATAAAGTCATTAGCACTCACACTTGAGCAGAAATGGGAAGAAAGGCCCATGATGCAAAGACTATACTGAGGATGCTATTGCCTTTAGGACATAGAAGTTGCCTAAGGAATCGGGGAAATAAAATACGTCATAGAAAATGAAAAGATGCTGGCCTTTCCTTGGATGGATAGACAAAGCAAACAGTCAAAGAGCAAGAGAGGAATATGGGAACCCCCTGCATGTCTTACACTGGCCAAAATTCAATGTGCCTTTTTCTTTTATTCTCTCATTTCCTCTAAGTTTCGTCTGGTTTCTCTGAGTTTCAGACCTGTGATCTTTTACTAATTTGCTTTGCTAAAGTAAAGCTACGTATATGATTGGAGCCAGAACAGAAGGCCAGATGCTAGCTCACTGTTCGCACCTGTCTCCAGCCAGCCTCACACATTTATCTGTAAAGATGACACGGAAGTGTGTGCACACATGGACGCTGACCATATGTTTAAATCCACACAAAGCGCTACAAAACATTTCTTCTCTTTTGGAAGAAGCTTCCTCAGGATTTGCTGAAGGACGAAAGAACACACGTGTTGAGCTCTCTACTACCATCTTCAAAATACATATTTATTGTCCATAGTATTTAACATAAATCAGTGAGGACATTTTTTAGTTGCTGGAAAATGATGCTGCGGTGCATATTTCTTTGCCACCTAAAAAGCAACAACAAAAATAACTTTCCCAGCCTAGTCTCCAGACATTTAGATTTGCCTCCTAAACAAAAGCAAGCCCAATTATTCATCTTACTCCTTTTCGGGTTCAAAGGCAGCATAGAACATTGCCATAAGTCATTGCACAAATACTAATGTGGGTAAGTTCTTATGCATTTCCAGTCCTCTACTTGAAGTAGCCTGAGATTTTTTTCCCTCCAATCTGAGCTAAAATCAATCACAAGATTGCAGGTTAGACTCCCTCTGGCTTTTAGATTGGTCACTTTATTTGGAATGAATCGGGATCCATCTTGTCAGCTTTGGATGCTAAGAATACAGGGCTTTCTCTTAAAGGGGACAGGGGGCGGGGAATCCAGTCCTCTGAGACTTCTAATCTCTTGTCTTTTTTCATTACACGGAATCAAAAGAAGAAAGGCAGCCCTCGCAGTTTCTAAACATTCTGGCAAACAGCAGGACAGTTGTGGGAGGAGATTGTTTTCAGACTTTTTTCTTTCGGATTATTTTATATAGTAAGTTAATGATCACATTTACATTCTTCAGAATAAAAATGCATCTTGTTATGGGGGGGGAGACGTTTGTGGTAGGAACTGGAGGAGTCAAAATTCAACATTTGTGATCATAAGATAATGCCACAATAATTTATACACCAATTACCAGGAGAAAGATCCTCCTAATTTATACTCTGGTGGTAATTTTAAACAAAATACACGAACACAAACAGAAGCAAAGCCTCCAGACTACTATTCAGACTTGATAATTCCCTTTGTTTTAGTTTCAGGCTCAGGAACACAAACCAGGACAATGCAGGTTTTTCAGTTGGTTTTGAATGTAAAAGTGTCATTAGAGGAGCAACGTAAAAGTGTCATAAAAGGAGCAAATGGAAATGACATAATAAGCAGGAAACTGTAGGAAAATGAATCAAAGAAAAAGTATCAGTTTCATGGTCAGTTGGGGAAAAGATGTCGCTATTCCCGAAAACAATGGACTTCTAGAACCATGCTTTTGAGAGTTAACCCCCTAATCTTGCTTAAAGAACTTTTCTTCTTAAACTTTCATTTGCATCGATGTGATATTCATTTCCAAGACAGTATCTAAATTCTTTTTTTTTTTAATTTTTAAGCTTTTTATTTTATATTGGAATATAGATATTCAATAATGTTGTGATCATTTCAGGTGGACAGCAAAGGGACTTAGCCCTGCATATCCATGTATCCATTCTCCCCAGACACCCCCTCCCATCCAGGCTGCCACATAACATTGAGCAGGGTTCTCTGTGCTGTACAGTAGGTCCCTGTTGGTTGTCCAATTTAAATATAGCAGAGTATACATATCGTGTATCTAAATTCTGATTCCCAATGTCTTATAATAGTTAAATATCTACTTATCTTTGGGTTTCCCTGGTGGCTTAATCTGTAAAGAATCTGCCTGCAATGCAGGAGACACAGATTTGATCCCTGGGNAGTATACATATCGTGTATCTAAATTCTGATTCCCAATGTCTTATAATAGTTAAATATCTACTTATCTTTGGGTTTCCCTGGTGGCTTAATCTGTAAAGAATCTGCCTGCAATGCAGGAGACACAGATTTGATCCCTGGGTTGGGAAGATCCCCTGGAGAAGGGAATGGCAACTCACTCCAGGATTCTTGCCTGGAGAATTCCATGGACAGAGGTGCCTGGTGGGCACAGTCCATGTGGTTGCAAAAAGTCACACATGTCTGAGCAACTAGCACGCTTACTGATATTTATACTTACTAATGTCCAATCTTGAGGTATGCTGAATAAATGTTTGTATAAAAATTGAAGAATTTTTGCTACTACTCTAGATGAGTGGAGAAAATAAATTATAATATTCAGGATATGACTTAAGAGAATTTTGCCCTTGATGTCACCTTGCAATATGGTGATATTTTAGTATATTCACTTAACTCAATTAAACCTATACACATGATTCAATGTCAGTAGAATCATGTGTCAATACACATGATTCAGAAGAATTGCAAAATATGGTTTCTGCTGTCAAGTAACGTGTGATCTAGTCAAAAGAGAAAAATGATATATGTAGGAAAACTTTAATATCAACATAGTAAATCTTAGACTGCTGCTGCTAAGTCGCTTCAGCCGTGTCCAACTTTGTGTGACCCCATAGATGGCAGTCCACCAGACACCCGCGTCCCTGGGATCCTCCAGGCAAGAATACTGGAGTGGGTTGCCATTTCCTTCTCCAATGCATGAAAGTGAAGCCACTCAGTCATATTGGACTCCTAGCAACCCCATGGACTGCAGCCTACCAGGCTCCTCTGTCCACAGGATTTGCCAGGCAAGAGTACTGGAGAGTGGATTTCCATTGCCTTCTCTTGATCTTAGACTGCCCATGGCCTATTATAAGAATTTAAAATAATAGGAATGAGAAGATAGAAATCGTGAGTTATAGCTGTACCGTCAATTCTGTTGTTGTTCTGTCCCTAAGTTCTGTCCGACTCTTTGTGACCCCATGGACTGCAGCACACCAAGCTTCCCTGTCCTTCACCATCTCCCGGAGTTTGCTCAAACTCATGTCCATTGAGCGGGTGAGGCCATCAAACCATCACATCCTCTGTCATCCCCTTCTCCTCCTGCTTTCAATCTTTCCCAGCATCAGGGCCTTTTCAAATGAATCAGGCTCTTCACATCAGGTGGCCAAAGTATTGGAGCTTCTGATTTAGCATTAGTCCTAACAAATATTCAGGATAGATTTCCTTTAGGATTGCATGGTTTGGTCTCCTTGCAGTCCAAAGGACTCTCAAGAGTTTTCTCCAACACTACAGTTCAAAAGCATTAATACTTTTGTGTTTAGCCTTCTTTATGGTCCAACTCTTAATCCATACTTGACTACTGGGAAAACCACAGCTTTGATCAGACGGACCACTGTTGGCAAAGTAATGTCTCTGCTTTATAAAACGCTGTCTAGGTTGGTCATAGCTTTTTTCCCAATAAGCAAGCATGTTTTAATTTCATGGCTGCTGTCACCATCCGCAGTGATTTTAGAGCCCAAGAGAATAAAATCTGCCACTATTTCCATTGTTTCCCCAACTATTTGCTGTGAAATGATGGAACTGGATGTCATGATCTTAGTTTTTTGAATGTTGAGTTTCAAGCCAGCTTTTTCACTCTCCTCTTTCATCTTCATCAAGAGGCTCTTTAGTTCCTCTTTGCTTTCTGCCATAAAGGGTGGTGTCATCTGCATATCTCATGTTATTGATATTTCTCCTAGCAATCTTGATTTCAGCTTTGCTTCTTCCAGCCCAGGATTTCTCAAGATGTACTCTGCATATAAGTTAAATAAGCAGGGTGACAATATACAGCCTTGATGTACTCCTTTCCGAATTTGGAACAAGTCCATTGTTCCATGTCTGGTTCTAACTGTTGCTTCTTGACCTGAATACAGGTTTCACTGGAGGCAGGTAATATACTCTTGTATTCCATCTCTTTAAGAATTTTCCACACTTTGTTGTGATCCACACAATGGATCTTGCAAAGATGAGGATATTTCAGATGTGGGGATGGGTCTTTAATATGGTTCTATCTGATTTGGTCTGAGTATTTTCATATTTTCTTTATTAACTCATATTCTATCAATTATCAATAACTAAAAATCTGACTATGATCAATTTGAATATTTTTCCTATCATTTTTCAAATTAAATTGTAAATTGAAAAAATCTTTTGAGTGCTTTTATGTCCTCCTATAGTTACCATTTGCTTTATGTTTTTATTAAGCTTTCAGATTTACACTTTAAATGTATCTATCCATATTTCCCCTTCATCTGGTGAGCTTAATATTCTTTGTTTGGGGATATTATGTTTTAATTTAATTTTTATTTATTGACCTATATATCTATAAAATTATTCTGCTGTATGCTATCAAAATTTTCAAAAACTTGTCTCCAAATTTTTTACTTCTATTTTCTGGAAAAGCAATCCATTTTAACACAATATATTTATTGAAAATATGTCTAGATATTAAATATAGATGTCTGAAAAGCTAAATTTAAAGTGTCTAAATATTTAGCAATGGACTCATTGCACATAGGGGAAATTCTCAAAAAGAGGCAATACAGTGATAAATGTGATAAAATTACCATCCTGTGTTTTAGTGAAAGAGAGTCTAGTATTGCATTTCTGCTTTTTCCCTTCAGGGTATGGAATTTGCTAGAAAAGTTTAAAAGCAAATTTTCTAATATTCCATAAGGACAGTATATATGCTATATAAATAGCCTTCTGATATATTTCAGTGATTCCTTCTGACAAGGTAGCATACCTAAGAGGAATCAATAGATAGTATCTTCTTCACAGTCATCTCATATTTGTTTTGTAAGATGAAAACTATAATCCCTGGAACAAATTTTTTTCTTTATCACTAAAATTTTAGAAAGATATAACATATCTTGAAGATAAATAGTTTCCCCTCCCCTTCTTTTTCATTATAAATATCAAACAGTATCTGTTTAGGGCAATAATCATAAAGAAAACATTAGTCAAAAGAGGATGATACAAATGCCTAATGTGTTTTCTTGGTTGAAAATAACAATACAGTAGAAAATACACTGAACCATATGTAGCTTGTATATTTCAACATCTTGCAAAATCAGCTACTCTGTCCATGCACAAATGTGCTAAAGCTGATTTTACAAAATAGGCAACAATGTTTGTCCAAGTATCTGATTCAGCAGCTGGCCCACATTTTTTATTATGAAAAATGAGGATTAATTGATGAGAATGTTGAACTTTCCTCTGAAGAATCACACTTGAAACTTAGCATTTTTGTTTGGGTTGGCAAATGAATACTGTTAGACCTACATGTTGTATTTTTAATCTAAAGATACATGAATTTAAACAACAACAACAACAAAAAAAAAAAAGTAAATTATATAGTCAATATTTTACTAGGTTTTGGAGCTGCTGCTCATTGCTCTAGTTTCAGTTACGAATTGGTGAATAACTTTGCTAACTGCAATACTTGCTTTGAAAGTTTTTCATTTCTCTTCATTGATGCAAACTAGATACTTTGCATGTAAAATGATTTGAAATACAGATGAAATTATTCTACAAGCAAACTATTGATGTATTGTAAACCCAATGGATGTATTCTGGACACTGAAAGATGACAGAAATGAATTAGACATAAATCTTGTTTTCAAGGAAATACTGGTTATCTGGAGAAAAGGACATATATTCAAGTTACTCTTGTTTCTGCAATATTGACAACTCACCTTGTTGCTTTAGGCAAGTCAGTTCAGTTTTGTGGGCCTCAATCTCTCTTCCCTAGAAGCTCAGATGGTAAAGAATATGCCTGTAGTGCAGGAGATCAGGGTTCAGTCCCTTGACCAGGACGATCCCATGGAGAAGGGAATGGCAACCCAATCCAGTATTCTTGCCTGGAGAATGGAGTATCCTACCAGTTTGCAAATTCTATGATTGTATTGCTTTTTTAACCTCAGAAATGCAAATATATAAGAAATATTGTTTTAGATCTAAAATACCTGTCCACTAAGTTTTACTTGGGCCCATGTGATTTTTTTTTATTTTTAAATATGCAGAAAATTAAAGGGAATAAGATAATAAATACCATATACCTCATAAACTAGATTTAAATCTTATTGTTTCTGTTTCTGAAACATTTTAGTGTAGATTATAGACATCATGACATTTCACTCTGAAATGCTTCATTATGTAATAGCATCACAAATCCATTACGGTATATCATGAACTTAACAAAAATTCCTTTATATCAGCTGATCACGACTTCCCTATTGTCCCTAAATATCCCTTATGGAAGATCTAATTGGTGTCTATGCACTGAGCTATGGTGTCATGTCT